>CM061065.1:130567526-130860026 GCA_030762895.1 Sophora flavescens
ATGATACAATATTGATGGGTAAGCTGTCTACTCAAAATGCTTTTGTGATGATATACTCAGATGCTTCGAAATGGTTTCTGGTTTGAAAGTCAATTTCTATAAGAAGTTGTGTGATGGGAATTAAAGTCAATCAAGCCCCTACTGACTCTGGTTGCTAACCAACTTAAGCTTGCCAAGGTGGGAGACAATTCCATTCAAATTCTTGGGCATACTAGTTGGGGCAAACCCAAAGGAGGGCAGAATCGTGGAATGGTGTATTTGAAACAATCAGGTCTCGGTTATCAAAATACGAGGCTATTATTATCATTTTGGGGCGAATGGTATTGATTAATGCGGTCTTATCAAGTTTGCCGGTATATTGTCTTTAAATTCTGCAGGAAGCTCGAAGAAGGTGGTCAAGCAAATATCTCAAACAAATGAGGAGTTCCTTTGGAAGTGACGAGGTTGAAAAATTCTTGGGTGAGTTGGGACGTGGTGTGTAAACTTATAGAGATGAGGGAGTGGACTCGGTATAAAAAATATAGGTTCTTTCAACTTGGCGCTACTTGGGAAATATAAATTGGAGAATGCTGGTGGACGGGGAAAGTCTGGTCAAAGCTGACCAGCGAGGGTTAGGTATGGGCAAGGGTTGGTGGTGTCGGATAGGGCAAGGGTTGAATCTACCTGGTGGAGGATATTGGGAGGATACAAAGGAGTGATACCCTAAATAGAGGTGGTTGTCAAGGATGACAAGAATTCTAGGAGATGGCGGGGACATCCGGTTTTGGGATGATGTTTGGGTGGGAATGTCCTTCTTGGAGTCACTGTTCCCTAGGTTGTACAACACATCATGTTTGCGAGAATAGCTTCGTTATTGGGGGGGGAGTGGAAGGAGGGTGTTTGGAGATGGAATCTACAATGGCGTAGGAGATTATTCGTTTGGGAAGAAGAGTTGGCACAAAACTTGCTGTGGGTTACGTCGTGTGGTCGAGGTGGTCGAGAAAAGCGACAATGATTCATGGTCAGCCGGAATGGGGACTCGCTCGGGGGGAAGTGCAGCGTGAATGACTTACAGCGGTCCATATGTGGAGCCCCCGTTGGTTGTGTGGTTTTTACAAAGGTGTGGGATAATATTGTACCTTTGAGGTGGCGCCTTTTGTGTGCGCGTCGTCATTTGATAGGTCCCTCTTGTGTAAATTTATTGAGGGGTTGGTATTCGTATATTTTATTAGTGTGTACGCATTCTGTAAATTCGACTTGGGGAAAGCTTTATCCCGCTCTTAATTTCATGGGAACTGTATAATGTGTGGATCAATTATTAATTGGATTGGGTGGATGTGGTGTTGATGTTGATTTTAAAACACATTTCCAGGCAAACTTTTTCGAAATTTTGTTTCGAGATGATATGAATCTTGTTGGCTGACTTTTGTGGTTTCTTTGTGATATGGTCACTTTGGTTGCATAGAAATGAGATCATCTTCAACAAGCGTGATCCGAATCTGAAGAAAATGTTGACGTTATAGGTTGAAAGCGTGGTCTGGTGTGGTCGTTGGCGCAATCTCTGAAAGCTTTTTCACATATTGGATTGGTGTTCCTAACTTGATTATGTTGTCTCGATCTGATAAGAGAGCAAGAGTGGGGTATTGGGGTGGTTGACCTGGTGGTTTGAAAGTATACAAGTGGGGAGCGACACATTTTTTGGGGCTATTAGGCGAAGGCACTCTAACCCGAGGTTGGGGAAACACGGTATGGATTCGCTTCAGCCGGGAAATCGATTTAGCTAGTCTTTCGGAACAAATTGTTCATCGTGAACACGCTTTTGGTATGTGATGCAATTGCTGGAACTAGGAGTCATGTTCTTGATTATTGTGGTTCGCGGATGTGTTGTGCGTCTTTTGGTGGTTGTAGTTATTAGGTGAGTTGTCAAGGTGGTTGTGGTTTCTATTGTTTTGGTAGCTGATTGAATGGGTGTGCGGTGCGGTTATCGCTTCACTGGTGGTATGTAAATTCGGTTGAATATATATCCGCTGTTTTCTTTGTTTCTTCATCATCTCCCTCGTGTAAATAGGTTAAGCACCCCACGTGTGCATACTTATTGTACATTTTATTACCTACTCAAGAAATACAAATAGAGTAAGCATCAAATTTTATCATCCACAAATACAAGGTGTAGATTATACGAGTCATGATTTAACTTTCCCCAGCATTTCCATTCTTTTGTTTCTTAACTTGTTACTGTGACTTCAAATAGTATTTTGTGGAACATAAGAAGCGAAACCACACATGGACGAGAGGAAAAAAACAGAAAAAAATATATTAGCTGAGATCCAAATATTTTATCGTGCTCAGCAAAAAAAAATCCTCCCGATTGACCCTGTGGAAAAAAATACTAGCCAAAAAAATTGTTGGTTTAATGAACTTTTGGTCATTGTAAATGAGGGTCTTTTGAAATACGTTCTGTAAAAAATTTTTGTGCGATTTTCGTCCACCACTGCAGGATGCAAATTTTTGCTAGCACGCTTGGTTGAGCCAGTTAGCGGTGACGGTTCACCGATGAACCTTGCCCTGACTCTGACGGCAGTCTTGGCGATATAAATCTAAAGTCCATGCCCACGTATTTTTTCTTTCAAATTTGAGGTTATTTGTGAGGTAATTTATTATAATTTTGTTGCTTTAAAAAAGTAAAAAGCATAAAAAAATTAAAAAAATAGTTTTTGTTTTAAAAAACCTAACTTTAACCTGAACCTTCTTTACTTCCCTCGACCGCCTCCCCCAATCCATCACCGCCTTCCCTAACTCCCTGCATCCACCCAAGCGGAAAACCTGTCCTCCTCCTTCACTCCCTCCCTGCTCCCCCCTCCTCCGCTGCTGCTCCTCCTCCACTTCCACTTCCGCTCCTCTTTTTCACCGATCGCTTTCTCTCACTCTTTTCATTTGGTGATGATTCAGATACTTTGATGATGGTGGCCATTTTACCAGTGGTTGAAGTCAACTACCAACGCCTTCGGAATTGCCAAACGGGGAAGAAACTCGAGTTGTGATTTGGATGGAGGGTTCTTTGTCGTCTGTCATGGGAGTTCGATGACCCGGTCCTGTTTCTCCCAAGGAGGCCTTTAGTCGCCGGAAAATGCACAGAGGGGGCCGTGGTTAGGGTTTCGGTTGTCTTCCGTGTTCAAGTTTGAACACTTTTATACCTCAAGGTTGACAGCTTGATTTCGTGCGTTACATCTTCTGCTAGCTCACCCAAGATTTTGATGTCAACATGTTGAAATTGAAGAAGACAAGGTTGAAGTTTGGGGTAGATGAGAAGGAGAAGAGAGGAAAAAAAAATTAGGTGGGTTCGGTTTTTTTTTTTTTGGGGGGGGTGGGGAGCACGGGGAGAAGAAGATGAATGGGAGCTTAGGGACTGAAACTACAAGATTGGAGCATGTAGAAGCGAAAATGCGCGAAAATTTATGGGGCTGTATTTCAAAAAACCCATACTTTATAGGAATCAAAAAATTCGTTAAACCAAAATTAATTTGCATTGGTGAGTGTTTAGATGCACAGTCAATAATTTCCAAAAGCATGTCCATGAAACTATTATTTGTAGCTTTTACTTCTCCCAACATGAAGGTAGTATCCTCTAAAATTGGATTGTGAAGTGTACATAAGTGAGAGTGATTTATACGGGAATAATAATAATAATATTATTATATGACGTAAAATATGTATAACACCATTTAAGAATATAAAATAACGTGAAATAAAGCTACGACCTCATGAAGAAGATGAATGGCAAGCAGGGATCCAAGAACACAAAAGTTGAACATGGGAAACGAAAATCACAAAAATATATAGGACGTATTTCAAAAGACCATCTTTATAGGAAAAATTAAATTAAACAAAATTATTTGATTATTGATTGGTGTTTATATGAAGTAAAATATGTATAACACCATTTAAGAATATAAATAATGTGAAATAAAGCTACGACCTCCGTGAATTGCTTTAAGCAAAAATGAAGAATGCTTCATAAACCAGCCAGGGCATACCAAAAAACATTCCAAACACTTTTTTCCGATAAGCTCCAACACATTTTCTTATCTTCACAATGGCGTTCTGACTTCATAGCAGTATCTCATGTCAAAAAAAAAAAAAAAAAAAAACTTCATAGCAGTATCCCTTTCATGCGGGTTTAATGCATCATGATAGTTGGAGGAGATTTCTTGAATTAATTACACTGATTTCAGGTTGGTTTGTTTGAATTGTAAAAGAAATATATTAAAACAAAAATTAATTTTCAAAATAACTCTGATCTTTTTCTATGTTTCGTAATTGACACTAAGTATTGTTCGCTGTCAATGTAAATCAACTACATAGACATCAATCACTTCTTGCCTACATAGATATTTTTGCCTTATCAATTAAATAGTTTAAGTAAAATAAATTTTAAAAACGTAATTCCAATGTAACTATCTTCCAGTTTCCCTGTCGCCTCCTTCATAGTAGAGTAATTTTTTGTCACGCCCAAGATCTTGCAAGCGCTCCTCGTCATCGTCAGTGGCGGACCTACGTTGAATTCGGGTAGGGGTGCAGATACACAGATCAAATTCATACCAAAAATTATGTATACATTACCTTATTTTTTTATTTTGCCCCCTATAGTCAACATATCTTGCACCGCGTACCTGGCTTCTTATCATGTGTTTTGGTTTAAGATTAGATCACTAGCTTGCCGTATAAGAAACTTGGAAGCGTCTTGGTTTAGATTCCTAAACTATTTATATAGAGAAAAAGGCTTAGAGTGATATTGTTGCTACTCTCTCTCTCTCTAACATCCATTGAGATTACTCTGATAGTATCCACTAAGATCAATTAATATATTGGTCTTTCGAACATTAGTTAAGAAAGCCAAAAAAAAAAAAAAAAAAATCTCATTTAAAAATTTAGTTTATTACATTTCAAAATATAAAATTCAAGTCTCAAAGAAAATTTTCCCTTTTCGGATCATTAACTAGTGTCTTGTTCTTATGACACTGATTAGTATTCTCCAACATATTAATATGGATTGACTCTCTTAGGATTAGTTGATTTCTTTATAAACAAGATGTGTTTAATTACATTGACAATCAACTGATGAATTCAACAATTCCAAAACATGAAATTCGTAAAGATAATTATGAGATATATAATTTATTTGATTAAATATATTTAAATTTTATGATTTTAACATTTATGTTCTTTATCCTCGTACCTATCATTAATAGTTACTCCTCCGGTCCATATTATAAGAAACAAATGGGTCCCGTTTTTGGTGCTAAAATATTAGAAACATGCATCAATTTTCACATATATTAAGTGTTAATTTCAATATTACCCTTATTTATAATAAGATTTATACTTACGAGATATATCAATTTTCCATGTAAATGAGTTGGTTCATCAATATTTTGAATATTGAAACTAATACAATTAGAAGGAGTACTTTTGGAAATTTATATGAGTATTAATTATAATTAACTCATTTCAAAACTTTTCCTTGGTCTATGTAATTTAGGTTTTGTCTCTTATAATATGGATCGGATGGAGTATTTTTTTTTGGAAATACATTGCTCCTCATCACTAGTGGTCTTGAATCTGCTTACGGTCGCGTCGTTGCTAACTTTCTCTGGATTTCTTCCGGCATTGGCCGGTGTAGTTGTCTCCTCCGCCTCCTCCTTTAGTTGGAGCAAGATATCCATCGTCGTCTCTCGACACAATTTGTGACACCCTTAACTCGAGTATCACATTAACTACTTTGTTTTGCAGAAAAAATAAAACATTTTAGTAGTTGTCGATTTACTTTCGGAAACATAAGATTGCTAAATAATTTACATTCTTGACATTCTTATTATTATTGTGATAACTCGTTCTTATTAATTATAAAACTTTTCCCTTCATGCATCAATAAAATGATCAAACATAAATAATACAAAAGTTACAAAACACATTTATACATTACACATAAGGGGCTCTGAGAAACAGGCCATTTGACATAACTTTACATGAGTGAAAGGTTGATTTGTATACTAACAAGATTAATAGTCGACTTACATTAGCATATGTTAAAGTAAGCTTAAAGAGTCACATGTCAAAAGAACTACGATTTTCGAAATCGAAACAACTACCTGGACATCATTACCCCAAACAAAAGAAAAGTCTCAAATCGGTGAGACATAGTGATACCCCGTAGGAAACCATGACTGTCATCCCCACTCAAGGTAAATCGATGGAGACCTATCACTCCGACTCCGCGTCTAGAGAATCATCATCATTATCATTGAGTGGATGTGCGCGGGTCCTCCTCGATAACCTCCCGAGGATCCTCCTCATCTATCTCCTGTGGGTCTCTCCTAATCATCAAGGGCACTACCCGCTGATACGGGTTCGTGGAGGATCTAGAACCACTAGTCCACTGGGCGCCGAGATCTGCAAGTAGAAGTCTCACGGCGGTAATGAAATCTGAACCGTCTCCGTAGTATATGTCCTCCGCGAAGGTCCTTCCAACTCGATCCATCAACAATACACTAGGCGGCAGAGAGAAAGGTCGGATCTTGGTTTAAAACCCCAGCGGCGGGGTTTGGGCATTCTTAAATATGATGGCCCTCACCGGGAGTGAGCTAACGGCATGTTGAGATCCGGACTATATCCCCAAACACACACACACACACATATATATATACACGTACATAGAGGGGAAAATAACAAAAAGAAATGCAAGGGTGAGATACCAATATATGGATCAATTATGACAACTACATGCACCACAAACACAAAAAACAACATATACTAATAAATATACATATTCACATGTAAATTTCTAGATAGAAACATAATATCAAGAATTGTCGCGATCGTCTGAGTCAGGGGAGCCGCAAAAAGAAAAGGTAAACAATCGCCACTAAAATTTTTTTATTGGGAAAATCTTAGAAAACCCAATTATTTTAAAGGTAAACTGGTCTAAAAAGAGATGATGTGTCCGGAGGATTCACGGTAAAGGGGAAGGTGTTAGCACCCCACATCGTCCGTTTAAAAACGGTACCTCAAGTTAATTGTGCAAAAAAATTTAACAACTTTTAAATGTTTATTTTACCCAAAAATATTTAAGGAAAGAATTTTAATTTTTATTAATTTTTACATTTTTAAATTTATTGTTTATAAAACCTAAATAAGGTTGAACATGGCATATAAGTCAATAGGGCAACCTCAAATCTAAGGAACTGAACATGGCACCGTGTCCATAGAGCATCCCTAAATATCACAAGTTTAATTATTTTAATTATATATTTATATTTTGTATTATATTGATTTTTGAATTTTTAAAATTATTGTTTATAGAACCTAAATGAGGTTGAACATGGCATATGAGTCCACAGGGCAACTTCAAATCTAAGGATGGAATATGTCACCGAGTCCATAGAGCATCCTAAAATAGACAAGTTTAATTATTTTGATTAATTATTTTAACATATAAAGAGACACAAAAAAGGGAAAATTTAGTTTTGGCTTGATAAGATGATTTATCTTGCTTCTACGTATTCCCGGGTGCGATGGGAAACTCAAAGCCACGTAGTTCTTTAGAAAAGATTTGATTGGTTGGTTGATTTTAATTTTTGATAAAGATTTGAATTTTTTTATAATTTTGAAAAAAGGATTTCATTTTAAAATTAATCCACTTATGCACGGGGTTCAAGATAACGGTAATATACGATAAACCCTTATACAATTCATACGACACTTGGATGATGAAAAATCATACATCAACATCGTGAGATTGTTACGTGAACTCAAAGGAGATTTTTATCTCAAAGTATTTTTAGCAGGATTTTCATTTAAAACAAGGATTGAAAAATATTTATTATTTTTTTAAAGATTATTTTACTTTTGAAAGTTTTTTTAATTTTTTTATATTTTGTTATTTACTCTTTCATACACATTAGGATTACTCTCTCGCTTCCAATTTTTATTCTTGAGTTAAAACTTGACACTAGTCCACTAAGCATTTCAGCCCATTATATTAAAAACCCAAACACAAAAACAACATTAAAAAAGAAAAACTATTATGAAAAGAAATAGAACCAGAAAGGGGCCATAGGTTCTCTACGCGAAAGTGACAAAACAGAAGGAGGTGAGAGGCGAGCAACGTGGCAAGAAAACACGAAGAGTGGTGGCTCGACGGATGCTGCTGAGCTTGCAGGTCTGGCGCTGGCGGAGGGATGACGGCGCAAGCGGTAAGTGGTAGTGCTGTATTGGGCGACGAGGGATCCGGTTTGGTGGGGATGGAAACTACCACAGGACCTTAGGGATGGTAGCGAGGAGTCGAGTGTGGCAACGACAATGATGAAAGTCATGGAGGGACACAGAGGCCGAGACTGAAGCGGCTATGCGTGCCCATGTCATGACATGAGCTTGGCCAAAAACACAGATGAAAATGGGTGAGCTCTGGAGGCTAACGGCGACGGCAAGGGAACGGTGTTGGTTTCGGGAAAGAGCGGGCGATCCGTGTGGAGATGGCGGCGAAGGACGAGGCAGTGGCTTTCTTCATCTTTTCTCTTTTAGTTTTTGTTTGTTGTGTTGTTGGTGTTTTGATTTGGGAATGGGGTGGAGGATTATGAATAGTAAATGAAAGATAATGGTTTTTTGAGTAGTTGAAGGAGAAGGCGATGGCTGGAAGGATCTCCAAAAAAATTTCCCCGGCACTCGATTTTCATTGCCCTTTATATTCACCAACGGGGCATATAAAACCAAAAATCAAATCCCCAAAGCCAGTCTTAGTTGCATAGCCAAGTCCTTTTCCACTTTCATTGTTTTGCCTCCGATGCTTGTTATACTCTTCTCAAGATTGCAGATTTTCATTCTTTGTGTTAAGTCTCCATTGAGCTTTCTGCATTTTGCCTTCGGAAGGCAAATTTTCCACTTTCATGCTTCATTTTCAAACTCTACATTTTGGTGAAGGTTAACTTGTTTTTCCTCCTCATGTGCATTAAAAGCTTTTGGCTTTTTCTCCTTGGCTGCCTTCAACGTTCTGCCTTCCTCTAATATATTTTATTTTATTTTTTAATAAAAGAAGTGAGCCTTTTTATTTATTTGAGACGACATTATGTAAGTGGGTTGGGCTAAAGGACATGGGCCAAATCATGGATAATTTTTTAGTTTTCTCTGCACATTTTTATTTATTTTTTTTCTTTTTTCTCTTTTAAATATTAAATAAGATGAGAAAATACCGTTATAAAATCGGGTGTTCACAGTGCCCTCTTTACTTGTTTCTTATTAGATAATAGGTGCGATCGTGGTTAACCAATTATCGTTATAAGAAACGAGTAAAGACATGAACACCAATTTTGTTCAGGTACATTGACAAGCAAAAAGACCTCGCGAATGCAAAGCGATCTCCTAAAAATAATCGCGGGTTGGATTGCCGCATGAGCTTAAAACGAAGATAAAGAGCTACAGGGTGGATTGCCCGTCGGGCTTCGAACATAAAGAAAAATGAGTTTACGGGGTGGATTGTCCATCAAGCTCGAACGGAAAGATAAAAGAGCTTACGGGTGGATTGCCCGTCATAAGCTCGAACATAAAGAAAATGAGCTTACGGGATGGGATCGTCCATCGAAGCTCGAACAGAAAGATAAATGAGCTTACGGGGGTGGATTATCCGGGCCGTAAGCTCGAAACCAAAGATAAAAAGAGCTTACAGGGTGGATTGCCCGTCAGGAAGCCGAAACGAAAAGATAAAAAAGCTTATGGGGTGGATTGCCCGCAGGCTCGACGGAAAGATAGAAGAGCTTACGGGATGGATTTCCGTCGGAAGCTCGAACATAAAGATAAATGAGCTTACGGGGTGGACTGTCCGTCAAGCTCGAACCGAAAGATAAAAGAGCTGACGGGGTGGATTGCCCGTTAGAAGCTCGAACGGAAAGATAAAAGAGCTTCGGGGTGGATTGCCCGTCATAATCTCAAACAGAAAGATAAATGAGCGTACGGGGTGGATTACCCGTTAAAATCTCGAACCGAAAGATAAATGAGCTTACGGGGTGGATTGCCGTGAGAGCTTCGAACAGAAATATAAAAAGAGCTTACGGGGTGGATTGCCCGCCGAAGCTCGAACAAAAAGATAAATGAACTTCACGGGGTGGATTGCTCGTTAGAAGCTCGAACCGAAACATAAAAGAGCGTACGGGGTGGATTGCCCGTCAGAAGCTCGAACCGAAAGATAAAAGAGCTTACGGGGTGGATTGCCCGTCGAAGCTCGAACGGAAGGATAAAAGAGCTTACGGGGTGGATTGCCCGTTAAAAGCTTCCGAACCGAAAGATAAATGAGCTTACGGGGTGGATTGCCCATGAGAAGCTCGAACGAAAGATAAAAAGAGCCTACGGAGTGGATTGCCCTTCCGTAGCTCGAATTGATAGATAAAAGCTTGTGAGGCCATATAGACAAAATGCAATATGAATGTTGATTCTGCTTCATTGATAGAATGATAATGCATAAGATGCCTTTCATTGATGAATTCTAATGAAGAATACCCTTATTATTTTTTGGCACAATGCAAGAGATACTTTTGATGAAGTTATTTCCTCTTTGCTGTGTCTTTTCGTTATTGGCTCCTTGACCCCTTAAAAGCATCGATCACAGTTAGTCTTGAGGATGAACTAAAACAAATCCCATATTATCAGAAAGGATATCATGCACTTTTATTTTCTGATGATAGGCGTTCTTGATGATAATTATCTCGATGGTTGATTCTCAATATTCCTTCCTTTCTTCAAAGGCCTTTATATGGGAAGCATCATGCCCCCATGACCTCTTGAGGCTTTCTAAGGAATTCTAAATGCTTAAAAAAATCATTACTTGTTTCACATTTCAGTATATACTTATCAGGATGAATGCACACACACAAATGACAAAAGTTAAGAGAAAGGGACCAAGGTAGCGAAATAAAATAAATGAAGTCAATGTCATTATATTTGGATTTAAAAAGGTGTACAAAGCATAAATTGCAAAACATTGCGGAGTAGAATCGCATATCTTCAAGTGATGTCTTTCTCAATGACTAATGTTAGTATCCCTCATACAATCTTGGCTGCTCATTAATTGGCTTCAGAGATGTTGTTTGCCCCAGTCTTCATACATCCAACCTACTGACTGCCCCAATTCACTTCTTGACGACACTTCCGTTGTGATTTATTTTTATTTATTTTTTGAACCCTAACTTTTGCCTATACCGCCTTTTCAGGTTTTCAGCCTACCGGGTTACGCTAACTTTTGCCTAGACCGTCTTTCCAGATTTTCAGCCTAGCGAGCTTTTATTTTTTTCATTTTTCGCTTTTCTTTTCTTTCCTTTTCTTCTTGGGAAGTGCGTCCAAGCATAATACTTTTTGAGTGCATCTGAGTTTACGAGTGGAGGAAGATCTTCCCGTCCATCCTGGGTGAGAATTAAAGCCCCTCCAGAGAAGGCCTTTTTCACAACGTAAGGTCCTTCGTAGTTCAGAGTCCATTTCCCTCGATGATCCTTTTGGATTGGTAGAATCTTTTTAAGCACTAGGTCACTTTCCCGGAACTATCGCTGGCATACCTTCTTCTCATAAGCTCTCATCAACCTTCTCCGGTACAATTGACCATGACACAATGCCGCTAATCTCTTCTCTTCAATGAGGTTCAATTGGTCGAGTCGATCCTGAACCCACTCAACTTCTTCCAATTCTGCTTCTCTCAGTACCCTTAATGAGGGGATCTCTACTTCAATCGGGAGCACTTTGCCTCCATCCCATACACTAAAGAATACGGCGTTGCCCCCTGTCGAGGTGAGAATATAGGTACGATAGCCGTGCAAAGTAAAAGGTAACATCTCGCGCCAATCTTTATACGTCACCACCATCTTTTGAACAATCTTCTTGATATTCTTATTAGCGGTCTCAACTGCTCCGTTCATCTTTGGGCGGTACGGAGAGGAATTATGATGCTTTATCTTGAAATTTTCGCACATCTCCTTCATCATCTTATTGTTCAAATTGGTCACATTATCAATGATAATCTCACTCGGCAACCCATAACGACAAATTAACTCTCTTTTGACAAATTTGATCACGACATTCCTGGTCACATTGGCATATGATGCAGCCTCAACCCACTTGGTGAAATAATCGATGGCAACAAGAATGAAGCGATGTCCATTTGAGGCCTTTGGTTCGATTGGCCCGATCACATCCATTCCCCACATTGAGAATGGCCAGGGTGCCGACATGACATTCAAGGGAGCTGGCGGCGCATGAATCTTATCAGCATATATTTGACACTTATGGCACTTCTTCGCATAATTAAAGCAATCAGCCTCCATTATCAACCAGTATTGGCCAGCCCTCAAGATTTTCCTGGTCATTGTATGACCGCTCGCGTGTGTTCCAAAAGATCCTTCATGTACCTCCTCAATTATTCGTCTGTCTTCTTTTGCGTCAACGCACCTCAACAACACCATGTCATGATTTCTTTTGTAGAGAATATCTCCATTTAAATAGAAACCCATTGCAAGTCTTCTTAGGGTTCTTTTGTCATTTTCTGAAGTGTCCGGAGGGTATTCCCTTCTTTAGATGAAGCGTTTGATGTCATGGTACCACGATTTTTGATCAGACTCTTCCTCTATCACTTGACAATATGCAGGATGATCACGACTTTCCATTTTGATGAGTGGTAGGTTCCTCTCGTCACTTACTTTGAATATCGAGGACAAGGTAGACAGTCACGTCGGCCTAATTAGTTATCTTCTCGGGGAATATGATGAAATGTGACTTCATCGAACCGCTCAATCAAACCTTTGATGTAATCATGGTACGGATTAACTTGGCATCTCGGGTTTCCCATTCCCCTCTTAGCTGGTGGATGACTAATGCAGAGTCCCCATATACCTCCAAGGATCCTTGCCTTTGATTCTAACGCTGCCAGGATCCCAAGCACACAAGCTTCATATTCGGCTATATTGTTTGTACAATCAAAGCAAAGCCTTGCAAAGTGACTGGAAATAATCATTTTACGGTGAGATTATGATTGCCCGATTCCGTGTCCCAATGCATTAGAAGATCCATCAAATAACAAGGTCCATTTTTCTTTTCCCGGTGATTGATCGCGATCAAACAAAGTCATTATATCTTCATCTGGGAAATCACATTGCATCGATCCATACTGGCTGATTGGCTAGATATTCTGCAAGAGCGCTACCTTTTCTGCTTTCGGGTGACATAGACTATGTCATATTCTCGATAGCAGGACTTGCCAACGAGCAATTCTTCCAGTCAGAGCAGGCTTATCAAAGATATACTTGATTGGATCCATTTTGGACACCAACCAGGTAGTATAGCACAACATGTAATGCCTCAAACGGCGAGCCGCCCATGCCAAAGCACAGCAAGTGCGTTCTAGCAGTGAGTAGTTGGCTTCACAACTGGTGAACTTCTTACTTAGATAATAGATGGCATGTTCCTTTCTTCCCGACTCATCGTGCGGCCCAAGTACACAACCCATAGATTCATCTAGCACAGTCAAATACATGATGAGAGGTATTCCGGGCACCGGGGGAACCAAGACTGGAGGCTCTTGTAGGTACTGTTTGATATTCTCAAAAGCTTTTTGACAATCTTCATTCCATGTTATTTCCTGATTTTTGCGCAGCAGTTTGAAGATTGGTTCACATGTCGTTGTTAATTGGGAGATGAACCTGGCAATGTAGTTCAATCTTCCTAAAAACCCCACGAACTTCTTTCTCTGTTCGAGGTGCTGGCATATCGAAGATTGCTCGAAATTTTTCGGCATCCACCTCTATTCCTCTTTGACTAACTATGAAGCCCAGAAGCTTGCCTGATTTCACCCCAAAAGTGCATTTGGCCGGATTCAGTCGGAGCTTAAACTTCCTTAATCGCACAAAAAGTTTCCGCAGATTATCAACATGCTCATTTTCACATCTAACCTTGGCGATCATATCATCTACATAAAAATCTATCTCCTTGTGCATTATGTCATGGAACAAAGTCACCATAGCTCGCTGATATGTTGCTCCAGTATTTTTCAAGCCAAAGGGCATAACCTTGTAGCAGAAAGTTCCCCATTAAGTGACAAATGTGGTTTTCTCCATATCTTCGGGAGCCATCTTGATCTGATTATATCCCGAGAATCCATCCATGAAAGAGAATAATGCATGTTGAGCAGTATTATCTACAAGAACATCAATGTGTGGCAGAGGAAAGTCATCTTTTGGGCTAGGTCTGTTCAAATCTCGATAATCCACACACATCCGAACATTTCCATCTTTCTTAGGAACATGAACAATATTGGCAACCCATTGAGGGTACTTTACAACTTATAGGAAACCTGCATCTAGTTGCCTTTTGACCTCATTCTTGATCTTTAAGGACATTTCCGCTTTCATCCTTTGTAGCTTCTGTTTTACTGGAGGACACTCCGGCTTTAATGGTAGCTTGTGTTCTGCTACACTATGGTCTAACCCTGGCATGTCTTGGCATGACCATGTGAAGACATCTTTATAATCCATCAACAACTTGATCAACCTACTTCGCTCCTTTTCTATTAGGGAAATGCCAATCTTGACCTCTTTTTTATCATCTTCGTTTTCCAAATTGATTAGTTCACTCGGCTCTTCATGGGGTCGAATTTCCCTGGCTTCTTGCTCTACCGATCTTAATAGTTCAAGAGGAACTTCCCCGTCGTCATCAACAACCTCCTCAGCATGATTAATGGGATAGTCAAAATTGTATGGAGTTACTAACACTGTCATTTTCAAGAGAGTCACTTTTAGATCTGCATTTTGGTAGTTATAAGGGACATATGAATGAATAATGGTTAAAGACGAGAAAATTTATTTATTTGTGTGGAATGGTGAAAACAATCTATAGTGAAATATTTAATAGAGATGACAACACAAAGATACTGAATGCATGCATTTATTGATAAGTCATACTGAAACAGAAACAAGTAAGCTCATTACAACAAAATTCCTAAAGCCTCGAGCAGAGCTAAAGGATAAGCATTACAAAATTACTTTGAAAAGGACTCTATGGTCCTGGGGAACTCAATGATCTCCCAATTGTTGAGCTCTATATCCGGAGAGCATGGATACACCAGATTGATACCATGATCGGCGGGATAATCATCTCCAATAGCTGCTACTTGGTCCAGAATGCGAACCCTACGCTCGGAAGTTCACGTCGAATGTCACAGAGATGGGAACCCTTTCAGCCTCGTATTCACGATTTTCCAAATCGAGCCAACCTTTTCTTTTCTTCTCCTCTATAACCTCATCTTGTCGGCCTTGGTGGGTTTGTATCCCAACCCAAACCTGTCCTTCTTCTCAGGTGAGCATGAGGATGTCGGTGACACCTTGGCTATTCTTCCCCAAACCGCTTCCGGGTTGGTAACCTCCTTCGAGCATAACCTTGGCCATCATAATGGACGCTTTAGATGACTGAGGTTTCAAGAGTGGAGCTCTCTCCCAACATAAGTGGCATTGACAATTTCAAGCGTCGGAAGGCGGTCTCGAGAGCTTCCTCGCAGCTTCAATGTAAGGGGTTGTTGGTGGCTTACTCACTAACATATCCTCCTCTCCAGAAACAATTATCAATTTACTATCAACAATGAACTTCACTTTCTGGTGCAATGTGGAAGGTACAACTCCAGAAGAATGGATCCATGGTCGTCCTAGGAGACACCTGTACGTCGGTGTAATGTCCATTACTTGGAAGAGTACCTCGAAGGTGCAAGGACCAACCTGAATGGGCAATTCAATTTCCCCCATGACTTCCCTCCGTGTACCATCAAAAGCCCTTACAATCATTGTACTTGGCTTCATATGAGTTCCATCGAAAGGCAACTTTGCCAGTGTTGACTTTGGCATTACATTCAAAGAAGAGCCATTATCAATGAGGACCCTAGCCACGATATGATCTCGACACTTCACAGAAATGTGTAACGCCTTGTTCTGCCCTATTCCTTCAGCTAGAATTTCATCATTAGTGAAAGTGACATAATTATCAGCAACGATGTTATCCACGATGTTATCGAGCTTGTCAACTGTGATGTCATGAGAGACATGAGCTCGATTCAACACCTTCATCAGTACTCTCCTGTGTGGCTCAGAGTTCATCAATAGAGACAAAATATATATACGAGCCGGAGTTCAATTTAATCGATCCACAACCCCCGTATTCACTGCGCTTGATGAACTTCAAGAATTCGCCGACTTCTTCATCGGATACCTCCTTTTTATTCTCACCCCCGTTTGCTTCCTTGTCATATAGAATTCCTTCCACCTTCTCTTTCCCCTTGCAATCCTTTCTTTCCTTCTGTTTCCTCCCTTCGCAATACCTCTGGAGTGTAAATGCGACCACTCCTAGTCATTCCACCAATTCCTGAAATATTGGTAACCACAGTAGTCCCATCGGAAAGATTGGGTTGAACCTGCATCTCATATTTCCATGGTACCGCTTTGGTGTCCTTGTAAGGGAAAGGACTTGGAAGTCGAATGACGATTGGTGTTGGCCCACTTGGAACCGGCAAAGGTTTCTTCTCGATATAGTATATCACCACCGGTTTTCGGAGTGACTTGCTCGGAACTGGTTGAGGATTAACCACAACAAGAAAAGGGTTATCTTAATTGGGGTCGGGAAATTGTAGATTCAAAGAACCATATTAATGGTATACTCATTTGATTCACAACCAATTAAGATAATCTTCATATCTATTAATCTGCTGTACAACTTACCGAAACTCGCACAATCTTCAATCGAATGCCCCATATTCTTGTTTAAGCCACACCTTATCTCTCCATCGAGAGCCTTTTCTTCCATGATCGGATTTGGATCAATCCGTATTTGCACATCTCTCTGAAAATAACTCTCATATGAGTCCTAACATCGGCCACTTTACTCTTGAGAGTATGTTCCAAGAAGCTTTCAATGGCATTGACTCCCGAACCCCCATGATTTGGCATAGGACCCTGTGCCGCATTTGGAGCATCCTTCTAAAAGCTCAACCATTTGACATTAATCAGGTCTTGCACCTTAAACTTCAAAGTTTTACAACTCTCGGTGGAATGACTTGTGGCCCCATCGTGATATTCATATTGAGCATTTGGGTCATACCACTTTGGATAAGGAAGGTCTATTGGTCTTGTCGGGATAGGAGTTAGCACGGATTTGCTCGCAAGTTGGCGGAATAGTTCAGCGTAGGTCATGGGTATCGGGTCAAAACGCACTGGCTTTCTTTCCGAGTTATACGGTGGTCTTGTTTGGCTGGTGTTTGGGTTTGGATTTAGGGGTTGAACAATTTGAGGTGGCATGGTAGGGTGTGTTTGAGGCTGAGAAGGGTATGATGGTCGGTAAGGAGCCATCTGTTGAGGATTTGGAAATTGTGAGGTGGCAGCGATGTATGGCTGGTTGGCTTGGTGATATGGAGGTGGTTGGTAATATGGGGCGTATTGGGCTTGGAAGGCGGGTGTTTGGTTTGTTCTATATTGGTTTGGTTTCTTTTGTTCAAAGGTTACTGTGTGTGCTTCTCCTTCTTTCTTTTTCACAAATAGGGCTTTCTTCGGGCCGTTCATTACTGAAGACTCGGTGATCTTGCCATTCCTCAGTCCACTTTCAATTCTCTCACCGATGATGACCATATCAGAAAAGTTTGATGACACTCCCAATCATTCTATCATAGAAGGGCGACTGGAGTGTATCAATGAACATTGCCACAATTTCTTTCTCAGCTAATGGAGGCTCTACCTGAGCAGCCAATTCCCTCCATCGTTGTGCATACTCTTTGAAAGTCTTGGTGTCCCCTTTTGACATATTTTGGAGTTGCATCCTATCGGGAGCCATGTCAATATTGTACTTGTGTTACTTCAGGAATGCATCTGCTTGATCTTTGAAGGATCGGACGTGGGCCCGTTCGAGATGCGTGTACCAATTTGAAGCTGCCCCAGTTAAACTGTCTTGGAAGAAGTGAATCAAGATCTTATCATCTTGAGGGTATGATGCCATCTTCTTTACATACATGGTCAAATGGTTTTTGGGACAAGTGGTTACCCGATATATGTCGAAATCGGATACCTTAAATTTTGGTGGAATTACAACATTTGGCACTAGGCAAAGCTCCGAGGTATCCCGAAGACCATAACTATTTGCCCCTTCAATGGCCCGTAGTCTCTCCTCTAACACTTCCAACTTTTCTTTAGATTGGGAATTCCCTCCCGACTGATTCACTGGAGTTTCACAATACATATTATGGGGAAAGGGGTATGGCATGTAGGAGGATCCAAAGTTTGGCATCATTTGAGTCCACTGGGGTCCATATTGTAGGGTGTATTGTGGAGTTTTTGGATTGGAAGAAAGTGTCACTGTCGGGGTGTTATCATCTGTAGCGTTGACAGTTTGTGTTTGTGGCATCTCCACAACATCGGTGGGGGATTGTGTCTGAGTAGTATGTTCCGAGTTTTGGATGCCATCTTGTGGGTTGGGGGCCGTTGGTGGAAAAAATCCACGAGGTAAGCCATATGGGGGATTGTTCGGGTCAAATGAAAGATGAGTTTGGTTGCTTGGATAAACGGTGGGAGGCATCATGACCACTGGTTGGTTGTAGCCTTGAATAGGAACCTGAGCAAAACCAGGCGGGATAAGAGGTGTGGCCGGATGTCCTTCATTTGAGGCTAGAGGGTTCCCCTCTGTGTTCTTTTCCTTCTGCATTGCTTGTAGGATCTCCATCATCCTAGTCATCTGATCCTTGATTTGACTGACTTCATCCCTGATCTCTTGGACTTCTTCTAGCTCTTCCGCCATGGCTCTTGTCTGTGATCGAGTGCGATAAGGGTGTCTTGGAGCAATTGTTCAAAAACCACACTCTATTTTATTTAATAACAGAAAGAATAAATGAATAAAATCAAAATAAAGAGCAGAAACCAATTAAACTCCGTTTTTGACAGGAAGACCGTCGCATACACTTATAGCAAGAATACTCATCCTGCATTCAAATCTAGTGGTATAATTCCCTCTTGCTTGACTGCAGTTGATGTCAAGTCCAAGGGATAATTTACTCCTCGATAGACCACATCTGTATTAGCAATGTTATTGTTTGATGATACCCATATTTTTACGCAGAAAACACGTTTTTAGGGTAATAATATAGTTGATGAAGTATCTAAGGGAGAATTCACTCCTCGATAGATATCATCTGGAAAAAGATCATTCCACAAATATTGATGAAAACTTCCATTTCATTATACGAATATTGCGATACAAACATGAGTCTTTGGTTGGAAAAAACAATACATCGAGAGTTTTCATATTTCTAAATCCATCTTAGGGGACTACAAAATACTATGTCAAGAGCTTCATCTTCTTTTTCCTGAATCCCTTTGCAAGCTTCCCAAAATGCTTGAAGAACTCAGTCACCTCTGGTGGTATCTGGAGGAAAGGGTTCTTGTACACCTGAATTGATACTTCTTCAAATCGCTCCACCAACTGGGAAGTATGATATTGAATTCTACCAATCATGTCTTCATATTTTCTTCTCCATGCTTCCCCTTCATAGATTACATCCCTCACAACCAATTTCCATCCCTTTACCCATTCCGCGTGACTTTGAACTTCTCCTCTTTCATTTTCTTGTATTTTGGTCCCGATCCAATTTCCCCTCGCATTAGCTTCCGCTAATAATTCGCGATACTTGGCAGCTTCTTTCCATCCTTGATCAGAGTAAAGTTCGGTTTGGACCAAGGATTCTTGTAGAGATTCAACTCTCTCCTTTAGTATCTGTATTGTTTCGACATGAATCTGTACGTCCCACTCAAGCTCTTCTTTCTTCTTCAGAATCTTGACTAGCGTGTTTTCTTGACATTCCACCTTTGCTTGCAACTCTTGAATCTCTGCTTCTTTTTCCTTTCTTGCCCTTTTCATGCGACTTGGGGCTTCGTAGGAATCGGCACCTTCATCTCTCAAATTCTCGATTTGTAAATTCAGTTTTTGCACCTGGCTTTGGAGTTTGACAATAGTTACTTCTGCAACTTGGTTCTTTTCATCCAAAACCCCCATCTGAGCTTTTAGAACTTCAATTTTTTCCAGCATTTGATCTTTTTTAAGAGGATTGTTTTCAGCACTGGGTGGGGGTTCCGGTTTTGAAGGACAACCCCTTCTTGCCTCTCTCCATGCTTCATATTTTTTTGTTCGTGCTATGATCCGCTTTCCTAACTCATCACGCCTTTTTATGTGAACATTGTCCCATGCTGACCTTATTACCATAGTTTGACTCTTGATGCTTTCACATTCTTGATATATATAGGAAATATGCTCCGCCAAGCAGCACTTTTGGGGGTCAATCTTGTGTCCACCTGAGTTGGCACATTACTAGAGCGGGTGAATATGACACACTTCCTCTGGGTCCCATCAATGGGACATTCGGAAACTTCCACAACTGAATATAACTGAATCTCCATTGTACCATGGGCACATCCACCTAAATGAACGTGAGTCGACTGATCAAACTCTTGTTTCCATTCATATAGCTTGCATGACTTTAGCGGCATGCGAATGAATCCTTTTAGTGGATCATCTATCTATCAATCTTGTTACCAGCATACAAGTGTGTCATAATCCAAACATATAACATTGGTGCACAACATCGCAACTTTCCTTGTTGATTCTGATGACAAACTCATAGTGAGAGAAAAGTTTAAGCTAAGATAGCAGGGACTAAATTCACCCCATATTCCTCAACTCTGTAGAAGACGTCCATAGCTGATCGATCAATCACATCCGGAATAAAGGGAAAAAGTACCAGTCCGTAGATAAGGAGAGTCAACAATCTATTAAAAGTAACCCATCGTTGTTGTTGAGCCAACTCCCTAAGGTAACCTTTCAAGAATCGCCTCTTCAAGCCAGTAGTGTTTCCTTTTTCCACTTTATTCAATTGTTCCGGTTTAAGCTCCAACAGACTTGCTATCTTCCCATCTGCCACATATTGTCCATAATACAAATAGACACGCGATCCCTTTTGGATAGGCAATCTCAGCATATAAGCATACTCCTCTATGGTCGGAGTTATATCTAGGTCAGGAAATTCAAAACATCTCAAAGTTGAGTTCCAATACTGAGCAAATGCACTCAGAGCAGAGGCATCCATCGAAATACGTAACAGATCTAGTATATGTAACGCCCTTTGTTACATTAGTAATCCCGAGATAAAATCAATAAAATATCCTTTAAAACATATATCTCATAAAGAAAAATTAGAAAAAAAATATTAAAGTCTGAAAATGCCTCATATTAAATAATATAGTATTAAGTTATCCATGTAATGAATATAGGTATAGATAAAAATCAAAATCAAAAGCCTCAGAACCGGGCGTCTAATTACAATCCCAAGGATAAATAAATGCGTCTAGCCACATACGGCTCCTTATTTAAGAAAGTACTGACCAAACTAGAATGAATAACTAATAAAATCCCCTAAGTCTTCACGCCTCTTCAGTTTCAATGACGTCCTCCCCGTGCTCTGAAAACAATACTTATAATGATATATAAAATCTCAGTGACCAACAATACAGTTTTATAAAAATATTTTCGAAAATAGCATTGTTCTCAGCCAGCGCGATAACCGGAAAAACTGTCCATGGTACCCGCTAATTTTTCAAAATAATATATATAAAAGAAAATAATTTTAATATCAATAAAAATCTCATCTCAATGCATCACATTCCACATACCAGATAAATTCTAGTTTAATCCAAGCGGTCCGAAGACCTCCTAATTAAATTGGCCTCCTGCCGGCATGCCATATATTCACACATCACATGACAATGGCGTCACATTGCCCACCCCTACTCACGAGGAGTGTTTCGATGTCACCCTCCTGTCGGGGACATTTCCATTTCGATACCTCACATGTGCACATGGTGATATTTCTCCTTTTTCGACACCCCAACCTGTGGCGGTGTTACTTTCGATACTCATTTTTAGGTAGTATTACTTATTTTCGACACCCCAATTATATGAGGATGTTATTTTCGATACCCCATTACGATGGTATTACTTTTCGATACCCCTATCATAGGTGGTATTTCGGCAAACATCATACAAATCATCATAAGGCACAATTTCATGTCTCATATGTGTAACAATTCATTTACCAAAAATTAAATATTTGATTTTATCATGCATGTCAAATAAACTCACATGGTATAGCACACACCAATAAGCACGTCGTTCAACTAATAAAAATACCAATCATGTATTTCATGCCATCAGTAACAAGAATAAATATCCATCTTAATAATCTTTTTTTATTTTAATTCAAAACCCCAAAAAATTAGTTTATTAACAACATGCATCATTCAATTAAAATCTCTCAGAATCATGGGTAATTCGCTCAACACAACAAAACACATGTACCATGGAAATGGTTATTAAAAGGTATTGTTACTCATCTCTCGAAGACCTCCAATGTACTCTAAAAATTATTTATGATAATGATTTGTGCTTCCCTAAAAAAATTTCTCCCGTTTGGTAGCGTTCTTGAATCTGTGTACTACTATGACTGTACTGCAAAACAAAAAAAGACACCCTCTCCCTCACTCACTGTGCGGCGCAGTGTCAAGTAGCCCCTATGAAAATGCTGCCTTGCGAAAACCCTCCGATCCCTGATGCGTTCCAGTTTTTCTTTTCATTAGATATTATATATATGTATATATATATTTTAAAAAACCCACCTGAATTAGTTTTACAAGAGTAAATTGGAAAAAATCCAAAAGCCAAAAAAAAGGCCCTTGCACGCCACTTTCTCTTTTTTTTATATATATATATATACCAGAATGCCACAGTGGATCATTTCACAAAAAGATGTTAGAGAAAATAGAGGAAATACAGATGAAGAGGCAAAAATATCAAAGTATGAATATAATTTTGAATATCAAAATATTTACTTTTAATATCAGCTTGAACACTACAAGCTTTAAATATTACAAGATTTTGAAATATTGAAGAACTTACAAAGAAACTTGCTCTTGAAAGAAACTTGTACAAACTTTGACCACTACAAGATTACAAGAAAGCAAAGAGATTAGTAAGTTCTGTATGAGGTTCAAAGCGTGTCTTTCAACTGAGTCTTGAGGCTGCTTATATAGAGGGGAGAAGCCTTCAGCTGAGAAACGGACTTGAATTTTTTGGAATCCGAAAAGCAAAGACTGTAGAACTTTTGACTTTTGCGTCTTGCTTTTACTGTTGATCATTTGCTTTTGTCTGCCATGAAGATGCGTCGACACAACGAGACAAACGACTTTTCTTTTTCCAAAGTAGCACAGCACATGGGCGGCTGCATTTGTGTCCAAAGGACGCTACTATTTTATCTGAGTGGGTATCTTGAACATGGACTTGTCGGCCATCTACTTAACCCGAGGGAGATGCGACAAAATCAATTTTAAAATTTTAATCAAAGAATCCTATGTCTGGATCATTGTTTTCCAGATAAGGATTATATTCATTTTCTTCTTCAAGGACTGGATCTTCAGGTTCTTCATCAGATCCAACTGTTGATAATGCTTCCAGCAGCATTTTCTTGAGTTCTGCCGGAGAAGATGCATCAACTTTTAAAGAGTAAAGACTAGATGGTTGCGATATTACTGAGGATGAACCAACTATTCCTTTTCCTTTTGATGATGGAGAGTTTGCAGGAGTGATGGACTGGGGAAGTCTCCTCTTTTGAAGTCCATGTTTCTTCCAAGTTTCAAACTTTCCAAGAACAATATCTTCATTGAATTTCCTCCACCACGAAACAATCGCAGTGCAGCAAATGTATTTTGGGAATGGCTCAGGTAAGTGCAAATGAACATCGATCATAGTTAAATCTTAATAACCATGAAATTCCAAATTGAGCAAAGAAATATAACAATTTTACATGAGCCAGAATTTTGGGTGTTAAAGTGTTGTACTCCAAATATTTCTCATCAAGAGCATTTGGGAGAATTTCTACAGATAAACCGTACTCCCAAAACCATTCCATAAACCAAGAAGGGTAAACAGATTTGTTTCTTTGACTATGATGAAGTACCAAGAGTGTTTTTGATTGGGAACACAAAGAAAGTAATCCCAAGCCTTTATATAATCCATATAGTTGTATATTGGAGGATCATAGACCCTAGAAAATCTTTGGGGCTTCATTGGGCTTTGGCCCCAATCTGTGAGGGTCAAAACCTTTAAAATCTTGCACTGGGAATAAGCCACAATTCCCGGTGCATCATTATTTTCATTTTCATTTATTTCAACGGAACCAGAATCTATTAGCACATATTGATAGAATTTTAAGGTTTTGTTTGTACCATGAACATTGATCCAACCAAAACCCTTTTGAAAATATTGAGCTAATATATTCCATGGTTCATTTATATTTTTTGTTGGAGCACCCAGTTCGGGCTCCAAGAGCAACAACTGATGACAAACAGATTTTGCTTTGTGTTGTAGAGGTTCACGTTCAAGGACTTGAACATTTTGTGGGTTATTTTGGGGTGATTGTGGGGGTTTACCCAAAGGGGTAAATTTATTTGATATTTCAATTGGGTTTTTTGTAGTGGGTTGGGTTGGTATTGGAGATTTTGCTATTTGAGATGCACTGGGTGCAAAGGAATTCAATGTTAGGGCTTTTGATTTTGTAGAGGAAGGGGATGCCCCACCTCTGGCTGACCCACCTCGGGCCCTGCTCGCCATATTATTTTGATGCCAACAAAAAAATCCCTGGTTAGATAGTCAGGGATGAAATTATTTTCTCCTTTTAGAAATTCAATTTCAAAATCAAAACAGCTTAAAAGACTTTGCCATCTGGCAAAAATATGTTTTGAAAAAAGATTTTTAACATCGTTTTCTAAAACATCTTTTGCTGCTTTGCAATCTATACGTAATAAAAACTTTTTATTAAACAAATCATCTTGAAATTTTGAAATACATAGTACTATAGATAAAATCTCCTTTTTAATAGTATTATATTTTTCTTGTGATGAGATCCAAAGACCAGAATGATATCGGACAATTTGCTCGACTTTTGACTCTGGAAGGATCTGCAGTAGGATACCACCATATCCTTTTTCTGAAGCATCTGTCTGAACTATTAGACTTGCTTCTGGATGAGGAATACCAAGACACGGAAGAGACTTGACATCCTTTTTAATATCAGCCACTAGATTTGACAACTCATCAGACCAAGGTTTAGGATTCTTAGTCTTCCTAAGTCTAGAGTATAGAGGCTTACATTTTATTCTAATGTTAGGGATAAACTCAAACACATAATTTAAACAACCCAAAAATCTCTGTAACTGAGTTTTATCTTTTAATTCATTTCGAAAATTATTAGCAAAAGCAATGCTTCTACTGATTGGAGTTATTGTGCCTTGAAATATTTCATGGCCCAAAAATCTCATTTTTGTTAAATACAATTTTGTTTTCTTAGCTGAAAGAGCCATACCATTTCTTTTTATGGTTTCTTTGAAAATATTTAAGTGTTTGAAATGTTGTTCCAATGATTTGGAAAATATTAAAATATCATCAATGTATATTAAAGCAAACTCAGAATGAGGCTTTAATATTTCATCCATTATATTTTGAAATTCAGATGGAATATTTTTCAATCATAAAGGCATTACATTCCATTCGTAATGGCCCAAAGGAACTGTAAAAGCAGTTTTATATTTATCTTCTTCTTTTAAGGCTATTTGGTAATAACCTGATTTTAAATCGAATTTTGAAAAAATAACTGCATCATGCAGTCTTTTGATAAGGTCCTTTTTATTAGGAACAAGATAGCGAATCCACTGTAAAGCTTTATGTAATGGTTTATAATTTAACCATTCTTGGTTCGCCACGTTCAATTTCGGAATTATTATTTACATAGAAGGCAGTGCAACTCCAAGGGGACTTGTTTGGCCTAATTAATTTTTTATTTAAAAGATCTTGTATATCCTTTTTGCAGAATTCTAAAGTCTCACTATTCATTTGAATAGCTCGAGCTTTAGTTGGAATGTTTCTTTCATCGAACACTACTAGAAATCCATCTTTTTTGGACGGATTTTCGGACGGAAATTGGACAAATTTCGGACGGATTTCAGACGGATAATTCATTTCGGACGGAATGGCATCCGTCCGAAAAAGCCCCGTGGGAAATTAGAAAATCCATCCTAAATTCCGTCCGAAAATATTTACGGACGGATTTCGGACAACGTGGAAATCCGGACTGTGGTTATTTTTCGGACGGATTTATTTTTATTTTCGGACTGATTTCGGACGGATTCTGTGATTTTGTTGGTTATTTTTCGGACGGATTTATTTTTATTTTCGGACGGATTTCGGATGGATGCTGTGATTTTGTTGGTTATTTTTCGGACGGATTTCGGACGGATTTGGGACGGATGCTGTGATTTTGTTGGTTATTTTTAGGACGGATTTATTTTTGTTTTCGGACGGATTTGGGACGGATGCTGTGATTTTGTTGATTATTTTTCGGACGGATTTATTTTTGTTTTCGGACGGTTTTGGGTCGGAATGCTGTGATTTTGTTGGTTATTTTTCGGACGGATTTATTTTTGTTTTCGGACGGATTTGGGACGGATTTCCCACGGAAGAATCAAAAGTCAGAATCTGTCATGGCAGTGACATGTTAACTGAGTCAGACCCCTTGTAAGCAGAATCTGTCACGGCCAGGCCGTGATACCCATCACGGCCGTGACAGACCATTTAGTGAAACAACATTCAAGGCAGAAGCTGTCACAGCCAGGCCGTGATGCTCATCACGGCCGTGACAGATCACTTCACTTACATTACAGTTTCACTATCTATGCGAATTATATGGCACCGATCACTAACATTTGCAGTTTCACATTCAATCACAAAATCATGAATTTGACTATTGTTACAAAATACAGTCTTGGTACCATACAACTTCTAAAAATCAAATACCAATAGCTGCATGCAATCCAAAAGTCGTGACTTAAAAACTATTAGAAGATCAAACCACTGTGAACTGTGAAAGTCATGTAATGAACCAAAAAGTTGAGGAATCTGAGAATCCAGCCTCTCCAAATTTGCTGACATTTTTCCTTTAGAAGTAGAATGACCTGCATCAATGGAGATGCCCCCACGATACACCTGAAAGATTTATATCCAACAATTCAGTAAAAGAATGAACCTTTCCATCAACCAAGCAAGTCAATTAATTAACAAACAGAAATAAGTGCACACATGTGTTCAACTGTACTCTAGAACCCCAAAAGAACTGAGCCGAGAAAGAAGCCCATGTGATCTATACTGTTTAGTATAGCCGTCTGAGCAAATATACATGCTACAGATCAGTAAGATCGATGGTACTTCCAATAGTTGGAAAGTGCAATCTAATTGTTTATCAATTAAAAAGTGCTAAATGCTTAGGACATATTTTATCTCGCCAAGATTGTTATTGTAACAAAAAAGCATAATTAGAAGGCTATTTATTAATTATTGGCATTTAAATTGATGCGACTAGCAGAAAGTACAAATAATAAAAATTATCAAGAGATTTTTCCAGTAAACCCTCAAATTGTTTGAATCTTTATCTAACTCATGTCCGTTCATAATTCCTAGGCCTAAGCATACACTACACTTTAGTTCAAAGGATAGTCAAATGTTGAGGCTAAACAAAAAATCTGCAATGCACAAGAGTATTAGGATAGCCAAAAGAACCAACATTATTTCCACTACACACACACAAAACAAACGACACACAAACAATCAATATTGGAATCTTTAAATTTGATAAAGATTAAAGAATAGAAGATTCGGTGAATAAGAGAGAAAAGGTTGAAACAGGTAAGTTGCACTGAATATAACAAACATTATCCAATGATAATGAATCTTCAAATAGTACAAAACATATCGTGAGTAAAAACATGGCCTTGAATGTACACTACACATTGCAACTCATACAAGGCAAGCAACTAAAACTAAATCATGTCCCCCAATAACATAAAGTACACCCAAAGATCTCCCAAATGAGATATTTATAAAATTTACATTCTTATAATCTAATTCATCAAAGAAAAACTATTTCCACAAAAGGAGGATGAAAATCTCGGAATACCTGTATAGTAGCAAGAATCCACAAGATCCAAAAGTGTGTTAGTAGTGTAACTATTGGATTGCAATCTGATTCGTCCTGGCTCCACATCCACCGAGCTCCTTGACCAGAATGCAAAGGTAGATGAATCAAATTTCTGCATAATTAAATTAGAAACATATTATATTGAGATTAGTTACAAAAATTAATTTTGAAGAAATAGTCAAAATGTCAATAAGGAAGCTAACAAACTTACTTCATATCTTGTTATGTTCTCAAGAGGATATATTCTCAATGTTCGACTGGTATTTGGATCTAACATACGAATTCCATCCAAACCAATCTGAAAGGATAAACAATTGAAAGGTTTGTGAATGCAAAATAAATAAAAGAGAACTGCTAGAGAGCCGGGAGGCTCCTAGACCGGTTGATTTATCTCCCAGGAGGTGAGCAAATCGGCTGTAGAAAAAGATCAACACCACAGAAAACGAAGACAGCCCCTACTGCACATAATAGAGAAACACATACCAGACAACAATCTCCAAGACTTGCCGCCTCTGTTAAGAAGGGAAACACTAATTCACAGTCCCAATTTCATAAAACAAGATTTAATTTTAAGCTAAAAATCACTTTTCTATGTTCATCTGTTTTCAGTAAAATAGTTTTCCAAAACATAAGCTATGACGTATGTCATGCCTCAGCCAGTCTCAATAGTTTAATCATATAGATAAATCACACACACACATGCATATTGTAACACCCCCCCTTGGGCATTACTTATGTAACACATGCGGAATTTAAATTAAAAGATAATTTGCTTTGGTGCTTCGGAAAATAATTTATATAAGTACATAAGTGTCTCAAATTGGGTATAAAAAAAAACTTTATCACGACTCCACACTTAAGCCTTGATCGGCACACAGACTTACTATCACAGCCTGACAAGCCTATTTAATTTAGAGAATATACTTGAATAAAATCTAGTATTTTTACGAAAATTTTGACAGAGTCTCCTCTCGTAATTCGGACATCCCGGGTAAAAGAACACCAAGGAGGTAAGGTGGGAGAAGCCGTCAACTAAAAAATTGAATGACATCTATAATAGCCGCATGGGTCATTGGAGAAACAATCATTTAATTTTTTAAAAATTAATCTATAGAGAAAATACAAATCTATTTTAGACATTTTTTCCATAAGAATTTCAATATAAAGTACATTTATCTACTTATACTAAAATTACTAGTTGGTAACCCGATGCACACCACTGGTCAAATTCTACACTTTTTTAACCTTATGTAAACTACTTTGATGCTACATTTTATGTGAAGATGGGAAGAAATAAGGTCAAGGTAGATAAGTTTTCTATTCTACAAACTATTTCTAATGAGATCTTCTCAAGTGAAACATGATCCTCAAAAGTAATATATCAAGTTTTTGAAACTACTGATAGTCACTTGTAGAACTACTTACAAGATTTTCAGTTTTTCCGTTGTCCCAATATATTCTGCCAGTCTGGGATCTTTCCTATAATCAAGCATTTTCTCAGTATCCTGCATATGGTGTCCAAGTAAAATATAGGTTAATTAAAAAAATACTTTAAGTGAAAGAGAAAGTGGTCAAGTCATTGAACTCACAGTGTCTTCAAGGATCTCATATTACTTGGTAAAGGGAAAGTATATCCTCTGCTACCTTTTTAGGTTAGTTGTGCTCCTAAGTATCAAAGAATAAACAAAACAATCTCATTGACATGAGAAGGTGGAAAAATACCTTTTTAGCCTAAGGATCCTTGATTTTCTTTGGAGGGAGAAGATTCCAACCAGAGTAGAGACTACTAGATTGCTTCTCCACATTATCAATCAAAATGCTATAGGTTGCATCTGGACAGAGGATAAATGTGTAGACATCAGTTAGTTGGCTAGTCTCACAAGGATCATCCTTCTTTATCAAGTGGTTTCTCTCACGTTTGGAGCTTACGCTTCACAATACCCTTTTAGGAAACTTTGTTTTGATTAAAGGATCATGAAAGAGAACTTGGGAATCATCAATTAAGAGTCCTAATTGCACTAAATCATAATTAATTTCACAAAAACATACCCAAATTCAAATCACATCAAATTGGGGTTTAGGGCTCCTAAATACAATTTGGGGAAAACTCATTTTAAGTAAAGAATAATGAAATGGGTTTAGAGAAACACTAATTTACAATCCCAATTTCATAAAACAAGCTTTAATTTCAAGATTGGAAGCTGAATTAAAAACGCTAGGGTTAGGGTTTCAAATCAATTTGGGGAAAATGAAAGAAAGAGTGAAACATAGGGAAAACAACTCACCCAAGGTGGAAGAAGGAGAAGGACACGGTGGCTGTCTTGGGGTACAGTGGTGACGACATCACAACAGCTCCGGCGAGCGGCTTTGAACGCTGGTTTGCGCGAACAGCACAAGGAAGAAGGAGAGAATGGTGGTTGAACCACCATTGACAGCGAGCAAGGGCTCTACCACGACGGCGACGTGTCCCACCGCGACGGAGTGGCCTTCATACGACGGAGATGGCGCGTTCGCGCGAGCAGGGACGCGAGTGTGGGACTGAGGTACGGGCTGAGCTCAAACCGAACGTGGTGGTCGCGCGGCTCCGACTAGCTTCCAGGCGGCGCTGCTATGGTGAGAGGAAGGAGGAAGAAGGTGAAGTTGGGGAGAAGGAAGAAGAAAAGAGAAAGAAGAAGAAAGAAAGAAAGAAGAAGAAGCAGAGAAGAAAAGAGAGAAAGAGGGAGAGGCGTCGAGAAAGAGAGAAAGAAAAGGAGAAAGTTGAGTTTTTAAACCAATTATTTAGTAATTGGTATAAAATGAGTGATAAATATTAAGCGTAAAATAAACATGCTTTTACTTTTTGGAATCTAAAAATAAAGGTTGATAAATATATGATTTCAAAATTCAAATTAGAGTAAAGATTAATAGTTGAACTGATCAACTAAGAAAATACTCGGTCCAAAATTTAATCTCCGATTAATGTCAAATCAGTTTATTTTCAACTCTAAAATTAAATAGGATGAAAATATGAAAATGCTTTTCTCTTAATCATATTATTTAAAATATTTTTCTGTACTGGTAATAATAGTGACAATAACAAATTATTGTTTAGTAAGCGTGCATTTACTGAAATAAGTCAGTGCTAATGCGCCCAATAAAATAATTTGAAGAGACTAATTTAATTACTCAAAATAAACCACATAACAAAATAAACATAAAGATTAATAGTTGACCTAAAAAGTCATATTGGGCTCTATTAGGATCAAACCAGTCCATTTGGGCTCCATTAGGATCAAAGAAGTACAAATTGGCCCAGTTAGGTCGTATATGACCTAAAAAGTCGATTTGAGCTCTATTAGGATCAAACAAGTCCATTTAGGTTTCATTAGGACTATAGAAGTTCAATTGGGCTGATCGGGGCAATTGGCTCAATTAGGTCCTAACAAGTCAAATTGGGCTCTATTAGGATCAAACCAGTCCATTTGGGCTCCATTAGGATCAAAGAAGTACAAATTGACCCAGTTAGGTCGTATATGACCTAAAAAGTCGATTTGGGCTCTATTAGGATCAAACAAGTCCATTTAGGTTTCATTAGGACCATAGAAGTTCAATTGGGTCGATCAGGGCAATTGGCTCAATTAGGTCCTAACAAGTCAAATTGGGCTCTATTAGGATCAAACCAGTCCATTTGGGCTCCATTAGGATCAAAGAAGTACAAATTGACCCAGTTAGGTCATATATGACCTAAAAAGTCGATTTGGGCTCTATTACGATCAAACAAGTCCATTTAGGCTTCATTAGCACCATAGAAGTTCAATTGGGCCGATCGGGGCAATTGGCCCAATTAGGTCCTAACAAGTCAAATTGGGCTCTATTAGGATCAAACCAGTCCATTTGGGCTCCATTAGGATCAAAGAAGTACAAATTGACCCAGTTAGGTCGTATATGACCTAAAAAGTCGATTTGGACTCTATTACAATCAAACAAGTCCATTTAGGCTTCATTAGCACCATAGAAGTTCAACTGGGCCGATCGGGGCAATTGGCCCAATTAGGTCCTAACAAGTCAAATTGGGCTCTATTAGGATCAAACCAGTCCATTTGGGCTCCATTAGGATCAAAGAAGTACAAATTGGCCCAGTTAGGTCGTATATGACCTAAAAAGTCGATTTGGGCTCTGTTAGGATCAAACAAGTCCATTTAGGCTTCATTAGCACCATAGAAGTTCAATTGGGCCGATCGGGGCAATTGGCCCAATTAGGTCCTAACAAGTCAAATTGGGCTCTATTAGGATCAAACCAGTCCATTTGGGCTCCATTAGGATCAAAGAAGTACAAATTGGCCCAGTTAGGTCGTATATGACCTAAAAAGTCGATTTGGGCTCTATTACGATCAAACAAGTCCATTTAGGCTTCATTAGGACCATTGAAGTTCAATTGGGCCGATCGGGGCAATTGGCCCAATTAGGTCCTAACAAGTCAAATTGGACTTTATTAGGATCAAACCAGTCCATTTGGGCTCCATTAGGATCAAAGAAGTACAAATTGGCCCAGTTAGGTCGTATATGACCTAAAAAGTCGATTTGGGCTCTATTAGGATCAAACAAGTCCATTTAAGCTTCATTAGGACCATAGAAGTTCAATTGGGCCGATCGGGTCAATTGGTCCAATCAGGTCCTAACAAGTCAATTTGGGCTCTATTAGGATCAAACCAGTTCATTTATGTTCTATTAGGATCAAACAATTGTACTTCTTGTTTACTTTACTTCATAAATCTTGTAAGAAATATAAATCTTATTTAATTCACTTCATAAATCTTGTTTACTTTTAAATTTATTAAGATCAAATATTTTAATCATATTTATAAGATAAATTATTTAATATTTTTTCAAGGATAATATAAGATAAATCAAGGAAATATAAAAAATAACACAATCCGTCCGAAATTTTCAGACGGATCAAGGAAAATATACAAAATAATGGAAAATATAAAAATCCAAAAATTTTTTGACGATTTGACTTGATAATGGAAAATATAAGAATTAACGAAATCCGTCCGAAATTTTCGGACGGATCATGGAAAATATAAGAATTAACGAAATCCGTCTGAAATCCGTCCGAAATTTTCGGACGAATTTCGGGCGGATCATGGAAAATATAAGAATTAACGAAATCCGTCCGAAAATTTCGGACGGATCACGGAACGGAAATTTTCGGACGGATCATGGAAAATATAAGAATTAACGAAATCCGTCCGAAAATTTCGGACGGATTTCAGACGGATCAAGGAAAATATAAGAATTAAAGAAATCCGTCCGAAATTTTCGGACAGATTTCGGATGGATAATGGAAAATATAAGAATTAACGAAATCCGTCCAAAATTTTCGGACGGATTTCGGACGGATCATGGAAAATATAAGAATTAACGAAATCCGTCCGAAATCCGTCGGAAAATTTCGGACGGATTTCGAACGGATCAAGGAAAATATAAGAATTAACGAAATCCGTCCGAAAATTTTGGGAAATTTCGGACGGAAACATTTCCGTCCAAAAATTCCGTCCGAAAATTCAATTTTTCTAGTAGTGGAAGTCTTTTTCATAAGGTAAAGATACCATATGAACTTTCCTATTCCAAAAAGCATTTGGAATAATCGAACAGACTTCTGTTTCAAATTCTTTTTGTAAAGAAATTGTTTTTTCTTTTATAATCGGATCTTGCAATTGCTTTTCAATTTTCTGATAAAGAATTTCTTTTTGAAGGAAACCAATTTGATTTTGTTTTCCTTTTATTATGGAAAGGAAATTTGTTTCTTCAAGATTATCATTTATATTGTTTAAATCTTTTGATTTAACAGGATTTAAGAATTCGAAAAGAATATTTTGATTATTTCTTTTAGTTGTTATACCTTCATCAGAAACTCCAAAAGGATATACCTGTGTTATAAAAGGAGTTCCTAATATTATTTGTTCAGACATGTTTTTAACAAGTAAAAAGGAGTTTTTAAAACAGACTCCATTATTACAAATGCTTGCTTCATCCAATTTATATTTTACTTGCAGTTTTTCATTGTTAGCCGTATATAATTTTTGAATAGTTTTCTGATAATATTGAGTAGAAATCAGACCTTCTTGAATGCAATTTAGATAGGCTCCTGAATCAATTAAAGCAATAAAGGGTTTATGAAAAGAACTATTAATTTTCAAATTAACTTTCACATGCCATTTTTGCTGTAATGTTTTGATTCTCAAGAAGAAATTAGCTTCTTCACTGAACTCGGGATTATCATTTTTAACACTTTGGGAAGAAGATGAGGCAGAAATAGTTTCCTTACTTTTCCCTGAGTTTTTTGAAAAATTTTGTTCCAAAATTTTATATTTCAGTTTTAAATCGGAAATTTCAGATTTTAACATTTTAATTTCCTTATATAAAAAGGGAAGGCTTAAAGGTTCTTGATTAAAAGAGGAATCTGGAACATTTTGAGGGTTCAGAATCTCATTTAAATTATAACCTTTAAATTTTTCAATTTCAACTTCTTTAGATTCTAATTCTTTATATTTTTCTAGCATAGCAAGTTTAATTTGTGGATCCTCAATTTGACCAATGAGGTCAAGAAGGACTCTTGCTTCTTTAGAGATAACATTAATTGTAAATTTACAATTACAAGTATCTCCTAAACATCCACAACTTAAAATCAGAAGATGTTTCTTGATTCTGATATATAACATCTGAATCATCATCAGAAGATGAGTCTTCAGAGGAATCAGATTCATAAAGAAGAATTTTTGAAAATTGTTCTTTAATTTCATCATCCATTTTAAGTTCTTTTATTTTCTGTTTAACTCTACAATCTCTAGCCATGTGACCAACGCGACCACATTTATAACAAGTTATATTTTTCTTAAAATCTTTATTATATGATTTTTTATAAGATTTTCTCTGTGTCTTCTTATAAGGTTTTACTTCTTTTTCCTTTTTATTGTATTTTTTATAACTTCTAAATTTTTTGGGAAACTTTTGAGTATTAACTTTTCTCTGTTTAGATGGAGGAGTTAATTTCTCATATCCAAATTGTTCAAAAAAATTTCCTAATTCTTTACTATTTGTTTTACTTTCAAATTTTGCTTGTCTATGCATTTTAATATCTGTGCAAAATTGTAAACCAGTTTTATTAATTATGAAAATTATTCTTCCATATGTTAATTCTTCAAGGGTACCAGGGTACTCCGATTTTATTTGAGTTCGAACTTTTGTAGCAAAGTTTTTGGGAAGACCAGATATAAATCTATCTTTCCAATAAGCTTCTCTACAATAAGTTCCAGTATATTTTTTTGTTAAAAAATTATCTTTATACCATCTAAACTCTCCCAGAGTAGGACAGTATAAATTATTTAGTATCTCAAGAGATCTATCAGCAAAAGTACTTGGGTCGCCAATAAATGCTTGAGATATTGCAAAAATTAGAGCTTCAACTTGTTGATTTATAGGGTACTCAACAGGTTGACCATGCTCATCATTTCTTGTTTCAGTTTTAGTAAAATTTAATACAGCTTGTCTGTCACTTTCTCTTAAATTATTGTCCCACCAACCTTTTAGGCTACCGGTGAAACCTTGTATTAAAATTTTACATGTTGAAACAACACTATTATTTCTTGTTCTATAGGTTGTAGTAGCCATAGACATTTCTTCCAATTTTCTCATGATTTAATGTTCTGAAAATCCATCAATATTCCACTCGACAATACCTTCACCATTGTATTGTGAAGCATTATCTAAACTATTATCTTCAAATTGAATATCACGCAGAGTGGGCCTGTGATAATAGTTTCTTGAAGTGGGATAATTACGTGATGTATTTTTAATTTTATTTACCACATCAATATCATAATCTTGAAATTGTTTTTCAAGTTCTAAAACATCTTCATTTTTTATGACATTTAATTTTGATGAAGATAATTTTAATGATGCTAATTGTTTATTAATTTCATCTAATAAAGTATTATTAGATTCATTTCCAATTTTGAGTTCTTTTATCTCAGAATCAGACAATTTATATGGAGTGATTAAAGGTTTATTTAATTTTGTATTTATTTTTGAGGAAGATTCTACTTTTACAGGTGTATCAAAATCATCAGATGTACTGGCAACTTGATACAACAGTTGATTTGTATAATTTAACTGATGTTGAATATTTTTTATATCATATCTTGTTGGATTTTGAACAACTAAAGTTTTGTCGTCCTCTCTCATTGATTTGAAAGGAGAAGCAATAATTTCAATGTTATCGACATTTGGAATTATGATTTCTTCCAAAGGTGGAATAACTGAAATTACTTCTTTACCCTTAACTGTTTTCCAATTTTTCTTTGCAGAATTAAGAGTTTTTATTTCAAAATTTTGAAAACAGTGATTCTGAAACCATTCGAAGTTGGGAACAGTGTCGTCCTCTACCTCCTCCAAATAAGACAAATAAGATGCTCTGTATTGTCTTATTTCAGACTGTGAAAATGAAGAAAAGAACCATTTTCTTTTTTCTTCATATTCAGGTTTTAAAAAGTCTTTTTGAATATTTTGTTTATCAACAATGAATTTTGTAAGAACAAAAATTTGATTTGGAGTTTCAAAAGCTTGATTTATTTAAGATAGAGTTGGAGACTCTCTCTGAACTTCCTGTTGCACCGTTTGAGGGGTTTCAACCCTATAATCTGGTTGAGGTATAACAGGATGATCTCTTACTCCTGCTAATCTCAGAGAATGGAATGAATCCATTGATCTTCGTGAATTGTTTGAATTAGTTTGTCTTGATCCTTCAGGACAAGTCCTAAAAGATCTTGTTGAATTGCTTCTATTAAAAGGAGCAAAACTAATTGAAACATTTCCTGAAGAATATTCAATGGGTATATTCATCACAGAAGGTTCTGGCTCTTCTGGAGGCAGAATCTCTTGCAAATTCCATTCTAGATTTCTAGAGACTTCATTGTGATTCAGTCTCCTTGGTGTAACAGCATTTGATTTATTTAAATTTACTTGCAAAAGCAAAGTATCTTCTTTAGAAGATATATTTAATGCTTTTGGCGAAATATTTGTTCTCATAGCTTTATAATATATTTTATATATTACAGCCATGGGATAGGAATTTGGATTCCAAATTCCTTCTTTTATTTTAATATCCAACTTTATATTATGTTTATTTTTTCCAAGACTTTCTAAAGACATAGTATAGTTTGGAAAATTATTAAAGAAAGTGGGACCATCATGAAGATTGGTCTCAATTATTGATAAAATCTGATCCTTGAACTTTGCAGGTCGAATATCTCTTAGGCATACACACACAGGTGTATCTATGCCTAATCTATGTAAAGGTTTAATTGCAACTTGGATTAAACCAATATGCAAAAATTTGTATTTTTGTTTATGTTCCTTCAACATAGATAGATTCAAGAGATTTAAAGATTCTTGAGTCTTATCTACCTTGATGGTATATTCAGCAGTTTTAATGATAAAATCGGATTTGAATTTATCAAGTAATTTTGTCTTATATATTTCAGAAACATTTAATGGAGGGATACTCCAATTATTTAGTTTCTTCTCTATATCAGCCAAAATTATTTGTTGTTCATTTATTAAAGAAGAATTCTGATTTTCATTTTGAAAATTAGGTGAACTGGATTCACCTATTTCTTCAATTTTCTCTTTGCCCTTTCGGGAAATCATCTTCAGAAAGCTAGACATAGTGAACCTAAACCTAAAGCTCTAGAACTTATGACAACTACTTGAATTTTAACCTTACCCACACCGGGACCACCAGGCTTACCAACAGTTTTACTACCCTGTATGTCGGGATTTACGACCGGGAACACCCTTACAGGCTGACCAACGCTGCAATAAGGGAAAACTCAAACACTGTATAAGTACCAGAACCCTAAGGCTCTGATACCAGAATGCCACTGTGGATCATTTCACAAAAAGATGTTAGAGAAAATAGAGGAAATACAGGTGAAGAAGCAACTTGGGAGATGGAGGAGGACATCGTGCGTCAATACCCAGATTTTATTATCTAAGGTACGATAACCTTTACGTTTAAATATGTCATATGTTAAAATAAGTGCGTGAGTATGAGGCGAATTTCGAGGACGAAATTCTCTAAGGAGGGGAGAAAGTGTAACATCCTAAAATTCTAACATAATTAATTTGAACAAAATAAATAAAATAATAATAGTACTATTAAGTTATTAAAAAGTATAGTGCAAATAAAATATAAATAAGAGATTTAGTGTAAAGAAGTGATAGTATGAGGATTTATTGAAATTTATTAACTATTATAGAAAATACAAAATTATATATAAATATAAATATATATATATATATATGAAATAAAAAAAATAAAAAAAGAAAAGAAAAGAAGGACACTTAGGCGTAAAGCCCAAGCAGCCATCCAAGGCTTAAGAAAAAAAAATAATTTAAAAACAAGATGCATCAGTTCCACTCAAACAAAAGTGTACGTAATATATATATGGACGCCGTGCGCAGCAACCTGGAGAACGAGAGTGATGCGCCACAAAGTGGAGCGAGAGGAAAATATTTCCTTTCTTGCCAGTACAACCGTAACAACACAGATCCAAGAATGTCACCAAACGGGAGGGGAATTTTTAGGAAAGCACAAATCCCTATCATACGTGATTTTTAGAACACATTGGAGGTCTTCGAGAGGTGAGTAAAAATAACTTTTCTCACACTTTCATGGTACAAATAATCTGGGTCCTTAATTTATTTGAGATTTTTAAAATATTTTGGGGTTCATTCGAATTCTTAAAATGTTTCATGTTGTTGACCAATTGATTCGGTAAAAATGTTTTCTTGAATCTTCAGAGAAATAATCTTGTTATTTTTAATTTGTTGAACGACCACAATGATAAATTATTCTCTTTCTTTTATGCTGCCTGAGGCCCAATTGCCATATGCCCTCTTTATTGCTTATGCTGCACAGTAATATATTTGCCCCAACGTATATTAGCCCCAACGTCAATAGTGACGTGAGGGGTGCTTTTAATTTTATATATATACATATGGTGCTTTTAATTATATAGATATATGGTGCTTTTAATTATATATATATATATATATATATATGAAAAAAACATAATATATGATTACTGTTAAGAAGAAAGCTTGTATGAGTATGCACTACCATATTGACTTGGTATGATCAATTAATTATTGTTATTGATGTATGGCGTTTGAGAATGTAATTGGTAGTCATCTGGGATGACATATTGCATTGTGCATGAGTTGGTCATCACCTTCCGGGAAGGGATGACGGTGTACATTCTATTCCGGGAATAGGATGAGAGATATCACCATCCGGGATGGGATGTCAAATTATTAAAATATTCACATCTCGGATGGAATATTAGATACCTCCATCTGGGATGGGGAAGGCAGTGGGACGCCATTGCATGGATATGAGCTCATAGACCTTAGTGAATCTGGGATTCACACCGGTTCTGTGAACCAAAGAGTCAGGTTAAGTGATTCCGAGAATCACCGAGTCATGTTCGTGGTGTTGCATTGTGTAGTTTGCATGGTGAATGTGATTAAATGCAATGTGATGTGACCGTTGCTGAGTTTATGAGTTTGTGCTTTAAATGCTTGACATTAATTATATATGTATATTTATTATTTTGGAGGTTTATTATATTCAATATATTAAAAATTAGCGGGTACCATGAATATTTTTCCGGATTACCGCGCCGGCTGAGAACAACACTATTTGCGAACCTTTTTATTAAATGATTTTATTCACTGGGATTATATCTCATTAAAAGTGTTGTTTTCAGAGCACGATGACGACATTATTGAAGCTGAAGAGGATTGAAGACCTAACGATTTTCCTCATTTATTATCTAGCCTTGTTAGTATTTTATTTTTACGGTGGGTTATTTTAGTGGACGCCCAGGTTTTGAGGCAATTCATTTCATTTACATAAGGATTTATTACCATTATTTTACTTTAATAATCATTAAGGTATTTTCAGACAATTATAATTATGAAAATTTTATTTAGACATTTTTTTATGTGAATCTATTTCGGGTTACTATTGTAACGAAGAGCGTTACATTTATGGTATCAGAGCAGTTCGATTCTAAATCGGACTGTGGTAATGGGGCTTTTTCTAAAATAAAACTTGGGCACATAGGATGCTTGTTAGGGTTATAGATGTTGTATGCTATTCTTTGGGATATTGGACCTGATCAACCCAGTATTTCATTGGTAGTGAGCAGATTTATGGCGACTAATAGGCGAGGGACGAATGTTGCACTTGCAGCGGCTTTGGATTGTATGGCCAAAGCCATGCAAGGGCAGACGGAGACTCGCCGTCAACTAAAGGGGAAAGGAGGCCAGTCACTAATGAGGTGGTGGCAACCTAGGACCCTTAACACGTGGGGCTTTTCGAATTCAAGAAGAACAATCCGTCATCATTCTGAGGCAGCTTAGATCCGAAGGAGGCTGAATTTCTTCTACTCATTGAAAAAAAAAATTATATTGTCTGATTCAGGAGCAACGCATTCCTTGATACATCCTTTATGTCTGAAAATTTGGAGATACCAATCTTTCATTTGTCCTTTGATTCATATGATTCTACTCCTATAAGGATCTTCTTGTTCTTCCATTGGTTGTTTAAATTGTTTCCTTGTGCATCAAGACACTCCTTATGACATCAAACTTATTGTTATCTATGTATTGTATGTTATTCTTGGTATTGACTTATTGGCATATAGACTCATTGCCATAAGTATTCTGACAAAAATATCCTTATCTCTTCACACCCAATGTCTTTTGATTTTCGGTGCCGACCCGTATTTTATTCGTCGTTTCTTGTGATAAGTGGTTGGTTTAGAGAGCTCAAGGATACGTACTCTCATTCACTGCTACTATAGGGGCAGACAATGATGTAGCGACTATCTCTATGATGCGAAAGTTTCAATAGGGGGTTGAGTTTAACATAGATCTAGTGTCAAGAGTAGACTAATATCTGTAGCGCCTTACAAGATGACACCTCTAGAGTTGAGCGAGCTCAAGAAACAGATAGATGATATGTTACAAAAGGGGTTCATTAGGCTTAGTGTGTCATCCTGGGGAGCACCTGTCCTACTGGTGAAAAAGAAGGATGGGAGCATGAGGCTATGTGTTGACTATAGGCAGCTGAACAAAGTGACCATCAAGAATAAATACCCTTTGCCTGGGATAGAGGATCTCTTAGATCAGTTAAGGGGAGCGTCAGTGTTTTCCAAAATAGATCTAAGATCGGGATACCATCAAATTAGAATTAGAAGCGAGGACATCCCTAAGACAGCCTTTAGGACAAGTATGGGCACTATGAGTATGTAGTGATGCCCTTTTGTGTGACCAACGCCCCAGCCGTTTTCATGGACTGCATGAATCAGATCTTTAGGACCTTTTTGGACAGGTTTGTGGTGGTGTTCATAGATGATATTTTAATATACTCTAGGACACCAGAAGAACATGGAGACCACTTAAGGTTGGTGTTGCAGATCTTGAGGGACGAGCGTCTTTATGCCAAACCGGAGAAGTGTGAGTTTTGGCTAGAAGAGGTAAAGTTTTAGGACACATGATCTCAAAGGATGGTGTAGTGGTTGATTCCTCCAAAGTCGATGCGGTGTTGGGATGGGAACAACCTAAGACGATAACCGAAGTAAGAAGTTTCTTAGGCTTAGCTAGTTACTATAGGAAGTTCATAGAGAGACTCTCTAGACTAGCCTTACCTTTGACCCAATTGACTAGGAAAGGGAAACCTTTTGTGTGGGACCAGGAGTGTGAGGACGGATTCCAAGAGCTTAAGAGGATATTGGTGTCATCACCAGTCTTAACTATACCGGATCCCTTAGTGAGTTCTGTGGTATACTACGACACATCTAAGAATGACTGGGGATGTGTCTTAAGGCAAGAGGGCAATGCGGTAGCATATGCCTCTAGGCAGCTTAGGCCAAATGAAGGGGATTACCCTACCCATGAATTAGAGCTAGCAGCCGTGGTTTTTGCCCTCAGGATTTGGAGGCATTACCTTTACGGGGCAAAGTTTGAAGTTTTTAGTGACCATAAAAGCTTTAAATATTTGTTCGATCAGAAGGAGTTGGATATGAGACAACAAAGGTGGATGGAGTTACTTAAGGACTATGATTTCGAGTTGAAGTACCATCCGGAAAAAGCCAATATGGTGGCAGATGCTTTGAGTAGGAAGTCCCTATACATGTCGAGCTTGATGGTGCAAGAGCCGAACCTCATGGAAGAGTTTAGGGACATGAATCTGGAGGTGTTGGATGTGTCCTTAAATGTCTTAAGTTTGAAGCTGAATAGGTTGAAAATTAATAGTGACCTTAGAGATAAGGTTAGGCGGGAACAACTTTTAGACCAAGAGTTGCAGTCTCGGTTGGGACAAGAGGGTTATGAGTTGTCCGTTGATGAGCTAGTGAAGTTTAAGAATAGGATCGTTGTTCCTAAGGAGGGGAGCCTCAGAGAGAAGATATTAGAGGAAGCTCATAAGGGAAAGTCTACCATACGTCCTGGGATAACTAAGATGTACCAAGACCTTAAGAGGATGTATTGGTGGCCAGGAATGAAAAAGGATGTGGCTAGCTTCGTAGCTAGGTGTTTAGTGTGCCAAAAGGTTAGGATAGAACATCAGAAGCCTTTGGGGTTGTTGCAGTCCTTGGAGATTCTAGAATGGAAGTAGGAGAGAATTTCTACGGACTTTGTGATGGGGTTACCTAAGACACGTTTGGGCTTAGACGCTATTTGGGTGATAATGGATAGGTTGACCAAGTCTGCCCACTTCTTGCCAATTAAGGCAACCTATAGCTTAGACAAGTTGGCTTACCTTTATATCAAGGAAAAAATCAAGCTTCATGGGATACCCACCTCCATAGTGTCGGATAGAGACCCGAGGTTTACCTCTAGATTTTGGAAAGCTTTTCAGCAAGTCTTCGGGACTAAGTTGAACCTTAGCTCGGCCTATCATCCCCAAACAGATGGTCGGTCAGAGCGGACCATTCAGACCCTTGAGGACATGCTTAGGGCGTGTGTCTTGGATGAAGGAGGGAGTTGGGATAGATTCCTACCTCTCATTGAGTTTGCGTATAACAATAGTTATCACGCTAGTATAGGCATGGCACCCCATGAGGCCCTATATGGGAGGAAGTGTAGGTCCCCTTTATGTTGGTATGAGGTAGGTGAGAAGACCTTGATAGGACCTGAATTGGTCCAGGAAACCTACGAGAGAATCAGAATGATTAGGGAGAGGATGCGCACGGCGCAAAGTAGACAAAAGAGCTATGCCGACAAAAGGAGAAAGCCACTAGAATTCCAGGAAAGTGGGCATGTATTCTTGAGAGTGACTCCTAAGACGGGAGTAGGGAGGTCGATGAAAGTCCGCAAGCTAAATCCCCGTTTCATGGGACCTTTCCAAATCCTTAAAAGAGTCGGGCCTGTTGCTTACCAACTAGCTCTCCCGCCACAATTGGCAAATCATCATGATGTTTTCCAGGTGTCGCAACTCAGAAAATATGTGCCTGATGAATCTCATGTGATAGCTCCTAAGTCTGCACAATTGAAGAATAACTTGATCTATAAGCCAAAGCCTAGTCAAATCATGGACAAGAGCACTAAGACTCTGAGGAACAAGACGATTCCATTGGTGAAAGTGTTATGGGACGGACTGACTCCTGAGGAAGCCACTTGGGAGATGGAGGAGGACATCGTGCGTCAATACCCAGATTTTATTATCTAAGGTACGATAGCCTTTACGTTTAAATATGTCAGATGTTAAAATAAGTGCGTGAGTATGAGGCGAATTTCGAGGACGAAATTCTCTAAGGAGGGGAGAAAATGTAACATCATAAAATTCTAACATAATTAATTTGAACAAAATAAATAAAATAATAATAGTACTATTAAGTTATTAAAAAGTATAGTGCAAATAAAATATAAATAAGAGATTTAGTGTAAAGAAGTGATAGTATGAGAATTTATTGAAATTTATTAACTATTATAGAAAATACAAAATTATATATATATATATATATATATATGAAATAAAAAAAAGAAAAAAAGAAAAGAAAAGAAGGACACTTGGGCGTAAAGCCCAAGCAGCCATCCAAGGCTAAAGAAAAAAAAAACTAATTTAAAAACAAGATGCATCTGTTCCACTCAAACAAAAGTGTACGTAATATATATATGGACGCCGTGCGCAGCAACCTGGAGAACGAGAGTGATGCGCCGCACAGTGGAGCGAGAGGAAAATATTTCCTTTCTTGCCAGTACAACTGTAACAACACAGATCCAAGAATGTCACCAAACGGGAGGGGAATTTTTAGGAAAGCACAAATCCCTATCATACGTGATTTTTAGAACACATTGGAGGTCTTCGAGAGGTGAGTAAAAATAACTTTTCTCACACTTTTATGGTACAAATAATCTGGGTCCTTAATTTATTTGAGATTTTTAAAATATTTTGGGGTTCATTCGAATTCTTAAAATGTTTCATGTTGTTGACCAATTGATTCAGTAAAAATGTTTTCTTGAATCTTCAGAGAAATAATCTTGTTATTTTTAATTTGTTGAACGGCCACAATGATAAATTATTCTCTTTCTTTTACGCTGCCTGAGGCCCAATTGCCATATGCCCTCTTTATTTCTTATGCTGCACAGTAATATATTAGCCCCAACGTCAATAGTGACGTGAGGGACGTGAGGGGTGCTTTTAATTTTATATATATACATATGGTGCTTTTAATTATATAGATATACGGTGCTTTTAATTATATATATATATATATATATATATGAAAAAAAACATAATATATGATTACTGTTAAGTAGAAAGCTTGTATGAGTATGCACTACCATATTGACTTGGTATGATCAATTAATTATTGTTATTGATGTATGGCGTTTGAGAATTTAATTGGTAGTCATCTGGGATGACATATTGCATTGTGCATGAGTTGGTCATCACCTTCCGGGAAGGGATGACGGTGTACATTCTATTCCGGGAATAGGATGAGAGATATCACCATCTGGGATGGGATGTCAAATTATTAAAATATTCACATCTGGGATGGAATATTAGATACCTCCATCTAGGATGGGGAAGGCAGTGGGACGTCATTGCATGGATATGAGCTCATAGACCTTAGTGGATATGGGATTCACATCGGTTCTAGGAACAAAAGAGTCAGGTTAAGTGATTCCGGGAATCACCGAGTCATGTTCGTGGTGTTGCATTGTGTAGTTTGCATGGTGAATGTGATTAAATGCAATGTGATGTGATCGTTGCTGAGTTTATGAGTTTGTGCTTTAAATGCTTGACATTAATTATATATGTATATTTATTATTTTGGAGGTTTATTATATTCAATATTTTAAAAATTAGCGGGTACCATGAATGTTTTTCCGGATTACCGCGCCAGCTGAGAACAACACTATTTGCGAACCTTTTTATTAAATGATTTTTATTCACTGGGATTATATCTCATTAAAAGTGTTGTTTTCAGAGCACGAGGACGACATTATTGAAGCTGAAGAGGATTGAAGACTTAACGATTTTCCTCATTTATTATCTAGTCTTGTTAGTATTTTATTTTTATGTTGGGTTATTTTAGTGGACGCCCGGGTTTTGAGGCAATTCATTTCATTTACATAAGGATTTATTACCATTATTTTACTTTAATAATCATTAAGGTATTTTCAGACAATTATAATTATGAAAATTTTATTTAGACATTTTTTTTATGTGAATCTATTTCGGGTTACTATTGTAACGAAGGGCGTTACACGTGCAGAACCAGAAAATGCGATTTAGGTTCTTTTTAAGCCCAAAACACATTCCAACCCGTTTTTAACCCCTAAAACATGATCTAAACCCTAGTCTATCACGTCCCAACACTCAGAGTTGCCTCCCTTCTCTTTTTATCTCAATTTCCATCAACCGTCTCTAGAAAAATCTCTCTAGGGAACCCGTTCTTCACCATTCATTAATAGGAGAACATCGCTGTGAAGACGTGATCATCGTATTCGCTGTTTAAACCTTCAAACATGGTAAGATTCTTACACCTCGTCCCTATCGTTCTTTCCCTTTTGATTTCTTGGCCTCAGAGTCTAATTAAGGTGTTTCGTTGTTGTTCTTGAGGTCGTAGACAAGTGCTTTTGAGACGAGACCCTAGAGGACCGTCTTTCTTCTTTTGAAACGTGAACCTCATACCAGGTATGGGAGAAGAATAATGTATATACTAGGCTAGGGAGTAGGGTAAGATGATGGGTTCCCATAGCCTGTTTATTGTTGTTATAATGTATTGATGCCATGATTTGTCTGGTTGTATGACTGAATTGTTTATATGTTTAATTGGATTAATTGGCACTACAAAAAAACAATTATTTAGCGACCGTAATTTTCGGTCGCTAAACCATGTAAATCGGTCGCTATTTGTTTTAGCGACCGAATCAGAGACCGATTTATGATGGTAGCTGAATACCTGGTCGCTAAGGTTTTAGCTACCGAATTATTATTTCGGTCGCTAATTAGCGACAAATAAATTCGGTCGCTATATAATAATAATCGGTCGCTATTAGGTTGGTCGCATTTTTTGGGTAACCATTTTTAGCGACCGATAATCGGTTGCTAATTCGGTCGCTAATTTTGGTTACTGTTAACCTATATTAGCGACGGATTTTCGGTCGCTATACATCATCTGTAAATCTTAAATAAAGTTTAGCGACTGAATTATTGGTTTCTAATTAGGTCGCTAAACTGGTTATTTTTTTTTTTAATTTTAATTTTTATAATAATTTTTTTCTGATTTTCTTTAAACGTTAGAAAAATTACTAATAAAACACACCAAATAACTTATGAAATATACAATCATAAAAAATAATAAATATATATAAAAAGAATAATCCAAAATGTCGTATAAGAATCGTTTAAAGTCAAAAATATGGAGAGAAAAAATCAGTCATGATGAGGGGGAGATGGAGGAATCCAATCATCCTCAGTGTCCGTACCACCGACGTCTGCTAGCTGATCGTCCTCTGCAGTAGCAGCATCGATGAGCGGGGCGGCGAATCGAGGAGCGGCGGCGAGAGCGCAACAACCGTCGAGCATCATCCCGAGCAACCGGAGTCTGGATCCTCATCTGCTCCAACACCACCGCATGATGTCGGCCCTACTCGATGCTCTTTGCATCAGCCGCTTGTGTGCCCGAGTCAATCGCGGTCTGGTTTCGCCATCTCTTGCTCTATCTCGCTCTTCTCCCGAAGCTCCGCGTTCAGCTGCGTGATGGTGTCCTGCATTTGGTGGAACTGCTCTCTTGAGGGACGGGTATCGACGCAGCAAGGAGCAAAGCGTGCGTCTTGACGATGAAGCGATGAACTCGGCTCCCAGGTGTCCGAGGCCATACACGTGCCCCTTCTTGTTCCTGCCCCCGACGACCTCCAAATAAATGGCATTATCGTCGACGGAGACATGAGAGCAGCCATCACCAGTCAAAGCCTCATCTTGTGACTGTGAGGCACGTGAAATGGCATCGTCCTTCTTCTCGTTGAAGCCCGCCTACAAAGTATAGTTGAAGAGATTTAGTTAAAATAATTATATCCAATATTAACAAATCATTTATAATAAATTACAAGTAAACACTAAATTATTTTTTTGCTTACAGCATAGTTACGGGCCTTGTCGTTTACCCATGTCCCCGACTTCAACTTCTTCGTCCTCTCCACCAACTCCATAGCATCGGGGCCATTGTTTTCGTGCTTTCTGCACTTAATAATATAATATTAAATTCATAAGAATAATTAAAAATGAAAACTAATTAATTAAATAGTATATTAAGTCAAAAGTTTAATGTATTACCAGCTCGTCGTAGTGGGCGGCGGCTGATTTAGACCCACCGGTCCAAGCACATGCGCCACCATCAGAAGCTCGATTACGCCGAGCTGTGGCCTGGATCTCCTGGAACTTCTCGGAGCCCAAATCTTGGTCCAGCTGCCTCTTGATCTCGGGGATCCACCCACCTCCCCTTATTCTGCCCCTTCCTCGGCTTGTTCATCGATTCTTCATAACCAAGTGAGCCTTTATGCTCAAATATGTCCCTGACGAGAGCCTCTAAAGCTAAGTCCCACCTATACTCTTTCTGCAACTTACAGTTGTTAGGAAATTCGTGTGTACATATATATAATGTAAATTTAATTTAAAAAAACTTAATAAATTGTTACCTTAAACTCTAGAAACAATCGATCCCTATGACCCGATGGGGATGGCCTTCCATGTAGGCCATGGACCATCAAACTTGCGTCGCGAGGATCTTCGATATCGAATCGAAGGGCCCTTCATGCGCGAAAATCTGCAGCAAAATTAGAGCATTAATAAATGTTATAATTAAATTTTAAAAACAAGTAAATAGAAATTAACGATACTTTATATATATTAAAAAATTAAATTAGCATACTCGTTATACCCCTTGGGGCTAAGAAGAATCCTCCTGTCGGATGGACCACGACTCTCCTATCCCGATGATGATGATGGTCCTATCGTCGTAGGTGTGGATGATGAGGGTGCAGCCTATGTCCCGACCACATGAGGATGGGTGGGGGGTGCAACTCCATCACCCTGAGGTGTCCCGTCAACAGAGGTGCTGGTAGGATGGTCTCGATCTGAAGGTTGTGGGTCGGCCGGCGAAGGGACTCTCGCAGCATGACCTCCACGACGACCTCCATGAGGACCCCTACCTCTGGAGGAATCTGCCATCTGTGAAAAAAATGAAAATATGATTACACAACAGTGTAAATAATACAAAAATAAATTACCTAATAAGTAGAATGACATTCACACAATGAATTATGACATAAATAAATTACCTAAGTAGAATCTCCGTCACTAAATTCACCCTCAGTCTCATCAGTATCACTTGATCGGAATGTACCTTCGCTAGATGCGTCCAACTCGGATTGATCCATTAACTCTCTTTCAACTTCTTCCCCATTTCCGGAAATGTCCGCCAGAGAATTAACAATAATGTCCGGCGTAATTTGCAACGGTACGTGGGGTCTTGAAAACTCATCATCTTGGTACGGAGCATCTTTTTCAGTGCTGGTTGATTACATTATCAGTAATTATACTGCGAGCCTTTATCTTAATAACACCCAACCAGCCATGATGTCCTTCGGGATATGGCGAGTAATAAACCTGCTCTACCTGTTGTGAAAAAATGAATGGGTCGTACGCCTTAAAGCTGCTTTCATGATGACATTCTGCCTCAAAGATACGTCATATGTCAACACACCATCATTCCACAGCATTGTCAACTCATCTATCAGTGGCTGCAAGTACACATCAATCTTACCTTTTGGATTAGACGGACCCGGAATTATGACTGTTAGGAACATAAACTCCCGCTTCATGCACATCCCCGGGAAGATTGTGCGAGTCGATAATAACCGCCAACAAGAGTATGCTTTTCCGGATCGCCCAAAAGGATTAAATCCATCAATGAGATAACCCCAATCGGACATTGCGAGGGTCCTGCGAAAATGCCATATGAACCCTATCAAAATGCTTCCAAGATTCTCCATCAGATGGATGACACAAGATATCTTGCTCCCTCTCATGCTCACTATGCCACCTCATGTGAGCTGCAGTGGCCATCGAAGAGTACAATCTTGTAAGTCTTGGCACGAGCGGAAAGTACCACATCTTTTTTAGCGACCTCTTCTTCTCAATGCCCATCCTAGTGGTTGTCTTATACCGATCCGCACCACAAAATCGACAACACGTTATGCTTTCCGCTGAATCATCCTTATAGTACAACATACATCCATTCGGGCAACAATCAATTTTCAAACACCCCAGACCCAAATTTTCCACGAACTTCTTAGCATGATAAAAACTTGTAGGCATCCGATTGCCTTCTGGCAATGCCTTGGACACTGACCTGCTGAGGCGATTAAAATAGCATTCTTGCATATTGTAGTCAGATTTGATACTCAACCATTCCATGCACATCGACAACTCCGTGTACTCCTGACATCCTTCCCACAATGGATATCGTGCAGCACTCAGCATATCATAGAATCTTTGAGCTTCGGGATTCGGATTCTCCTCTATGTATTGGGAACCCATTCCACCATCTTCTCCCCTATCTTCTTCTAGTACAACACCAACCGATGGTCCAGCATGATCCATTATCATCTGCTCGTATGGATTCAATTCTTCCCTCCCGTCACCACTTCCATAGTACGAACCTTCAGCCACAATCGGGTTTAAGTCAGGCAACGTCTCACCATGGTTACTCCACCAATAGTAATCAGGCATGAAGCCCTTCTCATAAAGATCGGCTACAACTCCATCCACACTTTTGAAAGATTGACACTTGCATCTTTTGCAAGGATACCTCAATTGATCACCGCCCAGCCGTATAAATCTCTCCTGGCTAACAACAAACTCTATAAACTCACCCACCCCAACTCTATACTCTTCCCTAAGACGTTTATTCCGATCCAACCTACGATACATCCATTTCCGATTCTCCGGAATATCCATTGCTGGCAATTAAATAGCCTGACCAATCCTACAATAACACTTATATATTACGGTGCATTCCAATAACTCCATCAATCTCGTTCTTATAACAAGGTATGAACCTATCCCATTCAAGAAGAAACCTTTGTCACACTCGGCTACTAATAGTTATTCCCATATTCAAATACCTTATACTTGACAAAATTTCGGCAGCATTTCCCATCGGTCTCCAAGTTACACGACTCGAGCACGGTTAGAATCACCGCGATCAAGTATGCACCAGGAGAACAAAAGGAAATGCATCAGACCGAGATTTCAACAAGTATATAAGGCATTTGAACATTGAAATGACTATTGTACGAGTGTGAAAAAGGTTTTTTCCCAAACTGTCCCACTTGGACAATTCAAGATTCAATACAATGAGCATGCATACCTTGATAAGTTACGCATGATCATTAATATTGAATCTCAAATAGGAAACTAAGGCTTTCGTAAATTAATTATTAACTCTAACAGAAAATAAAACCGTTAACCTATAAATATTGCAACATTGTTGAGTTTATATAAATTGCAGCGTAAATCAATACAAACATAGATTAAATATTGTAGCAAACATCCTATTGAGCTCCGCTCTCCACTAACAAGTAGCGATTAATTGTCAAACACATGCATAATTTCTAAATTATCAAGACACAACCAAAGATCCCGCCTTTCGGACGAGGATCACATCCTATTGAGCTCCGCTCTCCACTAACAAACAACACATATTGACAAACACATGCATAAACATTAAATTATCAAGCATACAATCGAGACAAGATCACATCCTATTGAGCTCCGCTCTCCACTAACAAACAACACATATTGACAAACACATGCATAAACATTAAATTAATTATCAGCATACAATCAGACAAGATCACATCCTATTGAGCTCAGCTCTCCACTACCAAACAAGACGATAATTCACATAATACATTACACTGAGTGTTCAAAGAACTGACCTGAGAGAGAAAACACAACTGAGCAAGGATAAGTGGAGGAGCCGGTAGAAGAATATGACAACAAGGACCTATCGTGCATAAATGAAATTATTCATTTCAAATCAAATCACTATTCTATTATGTTAAATTGTTATACCTAAATAATTTATCTCATGAATATCTAGTGTTAAAGCATGTGCTCACGAAAAAATAATCAATGAAGCATAAAAAATAATAAGAAAACGTATGATTATATTTCCCTGAATCAATAGTAAATTATCAAACATCATAGGGCATACCAATTATTCTCCAACGTTAAAATCATTCAAATTATTCTCCAACGTTAAAATCATTCAAATTCCTTGCTTAAATCTTTGTCATTAACATGACATGTTTACAGGGGAAATAAACGTGAATTTCTTGTCAAATTCAAAAGACAATCGAGCATTGGTTCAAGCAAACAATCTTTCAATCTACATTCATGCTGTTGCTGAGATAACCAACATTGTTTTATTATTCTAATCCAGTTGAATTTATTTCTCCAGTCAATAAATTATACTATCGAATAGCATGTCTACACAAAGCAGTAGCTTCATTGCCTTGTATCATGTAGCAAAATAATTTGTCATGTAGTAAGAGACCTATAGTCATAGACAACTCTAATTCAATAACAAGTTTATGACTTCGTGTATCATAGTTTCTTCATACGGGTTATTTTGAAATCAATCCAACCATAAAACATAATTAAAGAGGGAAATTGATGGACGGAAGAGAGACAAATGAATTGTAAGAAAGATTATAATCTAAATTTCAATACATTGAAATATCCATTACCAACCAAAAATAAACCATATCAGCCACCACCTGAACCAGCAGAGCTAAAAAGACCTAGAAAAAACCTCTCCAAACTACCTACCAGTCCAAACAAGAAGTGAAAAAAAAAACAGAATGAAAAATCATCTAGTTCACAATTTTCTTTTTCATTACATAAATATAATAGCATGTGAACAAAACAACTCTGTGAATATGTTGTCTGATCCACTATAAAATTGAATTTGCTATCTAATGTTGTAATTAGAGTTTCTGTTTGTTCACCACTTCTTCACCATATATTCATTTCAAAGCTTACAAATCCATATAGTCATTCCAATTCTTATAAGTTCTTATGACATAAATCCATTAAAATTCAAATTATAAAATCTTGATTATAAAGAGTCTTAAAAAAATCTTAAATTCCTATGTAGTCTTTTAAAATCCACAAGATTCTTTTATACCAAAATAATCTTTTAAAATCTCAATCCAATACACCAATTTAAATTGAAGGGTAGGAATATAGAGCAAGCCTTTTAAACTTACTCTTGAAGTCAATATAGGAGAATTCAAACCCATATACATTGAACCATATCAATGACACCTAAATGTTATTTACAACTGATTCATCCAGATAAGACCATATTTTTCTATTCACATCATTTTCGACTAGCTAATGAACTCAAAAGCTTTGAATATAGAACACGATATAGACTTAAAATACATCATCCTAGCTTCCTGCCACATGTAAGGGCTATATATTTACTCTACAACCTTTTTTTTTGTTGATAAAATTTACTCTATAACCTTAACAACTTGTAATCACAACATAATTGCTTATAGGACCACAAGGATTTTATTAACAGCTCCACAAAAATAGAAAATTATAACCCACAAAAGCATTGGAAAATTAAGATCACATAAAAACATCAATAAATCAAAGAAGAGGTAAGTACAACAACACCCTAAAAACAGTATGTTGCAGTTGCTGGCAAAATTAGAGAAAACAAGACCAGAACCAGAACATGAGAGCCAAACTTGCCCCATTGAATATCAAAGTCAAAGCCCACGAATTGAGCCATCCGAGCCTATTGGAAGGAGTGTTAACTCTCTGCCCCATCAATTTCATTAGTCGTTTATGTATAGAATAGACAAACAACCAGGAGCTAACCTACTATTTTTTCTCTGCCCCATCAATCGTACATGTAAATGAGATGATGGAAAGCTTTAAAATTCTTGTTAAGTCATTTTGTGTAAATGAGGTGTTGGCTAACTATAGGCTTTGTTTCAGGCTTGTAAGTTGAAGCATGGCACTATGGTCTCACTTGCATAAAACCAGCAGCATATGGAGTAGAGGACAGAGAGACAGTGAGACAGAGAGAGATATATGCGAGAGAAACAGAGACAGAGAGATGGAGTAGAGGAGAGCTTACCTGAGCAGAGGGGAGATGACGGTGGTGACCGGAGGTGTCTTAGGGTGTTGAGGTGGCCGGAGCGCGCGCCGTAGAAGAGAGAAACAGCGGGTGGAGAGAGAAACACGACGGAAAAAATGAGGAAGAAGGAGGTTCTGTCGAATTTAGGGATTTCAGTTTTAGCGACCGAATTAATTCGGTCGCTAATATGGTTAGTTTTAATTTGAAATTGTAATTTTAGCGACCGTTTTAAATTTCGGTCGCTAACACGCGCAATTTTATTTTTCTAACGCGTCATTTAGAGACCGAATTAATATCGGTCGCAAATATAATTAAAGTTTAAAGTGTTAATTCATGGACTTAGCGACGGATTTATAAATCGGTCGCTAATCTAAATACATTTTGACCGTTGCATTTAATCCGGTCGCCATTTCGGTCGCTAAAAATTCATACATTTCTGACTTTTACTTTCCTTTGTTTAGCGACCGAAGTAGCGACCGATGTATCTGCTACGCTCTATTTCGGTCGCTATTTCGGTCGCAGATTCAACTCTAACAAGTGTTTCATATAGATCCTGCAATCGGTCGCTATTTCGGTCGCAAAAAGCAACCAAAAAATTCGGTCACTATTTTCGGTCGCTAAATGGCCTTTTTTTTGTAGTGTGGTATGCCTATTTGTTATAATTGTTGAGTTGTTCTTGATGTTGTATGCCTATTGAATTGTCTTATGCCATGAGTTTTGGGTGAATTGGTATGAATACCCATGATTATGAATGTCGTTGTTATGACATGGATTATGTTGATCACATTGACTGGGTATGTTGTTGATGATGATGTTACCGTTATGTTGAATATGTTAATAGGACCCTAATCGGATTTAATTAGGACTCTTAGTTAACATAGGAATTAAGAGATTAATTCCTCAAAGCTTCATAAGACATGAACTGTGTTAGTGAGGGGTGAGGTTTCATGCCGAATGTTTTAGTTAAGACCCTAGGATCTGATTTGAGAGAATTAGGGAGCCTAAATTCCAAGAACATGTTGAATTCTGCCCAGAACAGTATGACCCTGCCCAGGAGCACTATCGTGCTGAAAAGGGAGCACGACTGTGTTCCCAGTTAAATTCTGGAAAACAGGCCGCGTATTGAGCACGACTGTGCAGGACAGTGAGCACGACCGTTCTCCACTTAAGTGGCAGCACGACTGTGCTGGGGGTTTAGTACGCCCGTGCTTCTCCCTACCGGTCAGAACTTAAGATTAATGAATTAAAGGGGTGCTTACCCCAATTATCCCCAGATGATGTAATAATACACTAATCAAATGATAAAAAGTTGGATAACTTAATTAAAGATTAATATAGATAACAAAGACTGATAAGCTGGTTAAGCCGGTACCCAATGGGTTACCGCACGTTGTCACACTTTGGTGCTTTTTGGCCAAAGTGCTCTCGATGCTTTTTGGTCGAGATGTTGTTATGTTGGACCTTGGTGCTTTTTGGTCAAGGGGACCTTGACCCTATGGTTTGGGTCTAAGGTGTTAATGTTGATGTTGGTGATAAGTCTTGGGTGCTTTTAGGCCTAAGCAAAGGAGGTGGTTGCCTTGTGTGTTGTTGTCCCATTTGCATAGAGCATTGGAGATGATGTTGAGCGGGATGTTTAACATAGGGGAGGTCGTCCTGTTATGATGATCTGACCCAAGTCTCGGATGGTTGGGGAGGTCGTCCTAGTTATGATGGTCTGGCCCAAGTCTCGGGTGGTTCACCCATGGTTTGGTTAACCGTGTGCCCTCGAGGTGGCGTATCCAGTTATGATACGTCAGCTATCCAAGGGGTTCCTCCATGGTTTGGGGAACTACCGGTGTTGGTGCTTTTTGGCCAATACGGATATATAACTCCAAAGTTGACTTCCTGAGTTAGTTGGATCCACATGCATTGATGGAGTAGTGGAGTAGGGTTGCATTGCACCGCATAACATATGTGGATGATTAGCATGCTGTTATAATATTAAATGATGATGTATGATGTTTGTTGCTATGCCTGATATGATGTATGTTCATCTTATTCCCTATTCCCATGCTGTTGTGTTTACATGATTTCTTACTCCCTGTTTTCCTGTTTCTGTTGTTGCATGTATTTCCTTATGCAGTGGACGGTGAGCAGCCAGTGGAGGAGTGACTCTGAGGAGCCGCGACTCTAGTTAGAATTCTTAGTTATAGTTGTTAGTTTTGTTTAGTTATTTCAGTTTGTTTCCTTGATGTATCCGGATTTTGGTTATACCAGCTTTGTACGTATGTGACATTGGGGTTGGGTTTTTCTTTATCTGTCTTATTTATGTTTTATTGTTTTAAAACTATGCTATTTCCACGTTGTTTTCGTTGAGATGTGAAACCATTTTATCCAAGTTTTTATTTTAATCAAATAAATGCATGTTTTTAGATTACCTCTTTTAAGTAAATGTTTTATATTAACATGCGGGGTAGAAGGGTGTCACTGGATATATCTTAGCCAGGAAGGATGACATTAACTTCAAGTGAAACAAGAGTCAAAACCGGCAATGTATTTATCTATAAGAGCTTCTTTTAAGTTTACTTTATTAGCCTCACATTTGGCATTAGTATCTTCAAGATCATGGAGAGACTTCTTCAAATTTTCTAACTCGGTTATAGTCTGGGACCGACGTTCTTTAGCAGCTTTCATAGCTTCCTCATATAGTTTGGCAAACAAGTCCTTGTTGACATCCGCAAGAAGGTTACGCTCCTTCTGAGCATCTTCAAGATTTATTTTCATAGCTTCAACCTTGGCGAACACGCCCTTCATATCTTCAATTTCAGCTTTCATACGTCTAGCTCCAAACTTCCTAAGCTATTAAACCAAGCTTTAGGATTTATGAAAAGTTAAACTAGCATCGAAACTTTCTAACCCGAGCTATAGAGAAAGTCACTCAAGACTATCTAGGGCCAAAATTTCGAGCTCATCACAAGTATGACAATGTCGAGCTTATCAAAAGCATTGGCATAAATAAATTAGTTAAGTCTCCAAAGAGTCATGGATGAGCATCAAAAGATTATGTCTTCGGAAACCAACATCCCTAAAGTCTACACGCGTGAAATAAACTTGAATTAATGCTTAAAGACAAAATTGGTACGATTAAGTACTAATAAGGCATAAATTATTCAGTTGTGTGAAGCTCGGCCAAAAACTTAATAAAAGCTCTTTCGCCTTATTAAGACTCAGAGCTTGGGGGAGTTGTGTACCTCCCGGGAATAAAGGACGAGGTTGGACCGAGCTCCGCCTAAGAATGGAGGGAAGAAATCGAGTTTAGCTTGAGATAAGATGATAAGTGATAATTAACGATGGGTATTGATCAAGTCTTACTTGTAATAGTTATGTGATAATCAGAACTCTATCACTATCCGAGATCTTCTTATCAGATAACAAAGCTTATCAACAATAAATATAAAATGGCTTTTTAAGATAAATGGTTCAGTTACAAATAACACTATAAATATAAGGCCTCCCCAAAGAGGGAGGACACCTAATATTTCTGAGAGAATTACGTTAGCCTTGATTCCCATTTGGGATACGCAGGGTCAAGCTATATTCTAAAACACCCTTAATATTCATTCTAAGAAATATAGGTCATACCCCGTTCCGGATAGATTCCAACAAATACGATTTTTGGTAGGAACAAGTAATATATGTAGCCACCCCTAACTTTGAGTGAGAAACTACATGGGTTTTTCTCCTAACAAACTCTACCAAAGAGTTGGTAACATAAGATGATAAAAGACTTCTACAATTTGAAATAACAATCATATACTTAGGTGGCGTTTGGAAGAGCTTATTTAAGCTCCTTTTGACTTATCTGATGACATAAGCTCTTATGCAGTGTGTTTGACAGAGTTTATAAAAATAACTTATGCCATCCCATAAGGAGTTTTTGACTTATTTTCATAAGTAACTGGGAGAAGCTTATGAAATTATCATAAGAGCTTATGCACTAAACATCATCTCCGTATTTTTCACTATTCGAATCCTCTCATGCCCCTTTCTTTCTTTTTCTTTCTTTAAGCGTTTATGGCATAAGCTCTCATGCGATAAGATCTTATGTGATAAGCTCTTAACTAAGTTGTTTATCAAAACACACCCTTAACTTATTCTCTTGAAGGAGATTTATGAGTTACTCTTTATGCACGTTGTGTATTCAATGTAATCCATAATTTCCTTATATGATTGGCCATCATTAACTCCCATGTGCCCCTTTCCAGCTAGCGCCCAACTTCCAAATTTGTCCTTTGCACATTATTACGGGTAACAACCAAATCCCTTCCTCCACGATTCTCGTTAACATATCGTGAGGATTTGTCGCCACCAAATCCTCCTTTGTTTCATTCTGATCATGCTTTCCGCCTCCTCCCTCCCTCAGCCACCGGTTACTACCACCACCACTGCCCGGTTTCTTCACGTCAGCCGTCATCTCGGGTCCCCATCCTCTATTGCCATCATCGCTGTCTAAGGCCATCAATTTTTCACAGTATTGCTCTTTGTGGCCAAGGAGACCATAAGCAAAGCAAAAGATACACAGTCTCTCATATTTGAACCGGACTATCTTCCATTCTCCTCCTGGTTTCTTGACTACCCTCACCCTCGTTCTCCTTCTCCACATCGATGACAAAACCTCCTGCCTCCTCTCTAGCCAGACAGACCCCCTCCAATTGAGTTCCCATCGGAGTTTATCTCTACAGTGATGGACCAGGAACATAGCAAACAGTCAAAGTCTGGTCGGCGCACTCGCAAAGAAGCGAAAAAATCGTTTTTAAAACAATAATCCTCGTTTAGTTATATATTTATATTATTGTTAATTATTGATAATTGTATACAATAAAACTTAAAATAATAATTAATTAATAAAAAGTGAAAATAAAAACCTTAAAATGTAAATATTATTATCTTATATAAAATTGTAATTGTTTGTAAGTAACATTAATAAATTAATAAGTATTTTTTTTTGAACCCGGCTATCCTCCGATCGGGAGCCAGAGACTAATCCCTCGAGGTACTGAGATCCATTTAAGTAGTTGACATCTCCCAACAGATGCTCTTCCATACGCATGAGTAAGGAATCGAATCCCTGACCACATGCTTAAGGGCCCAGTTATGTAGGTAAAGATATTGGTGGGGTTTGAACTAACTTTGCACATGTTAAAGAATCATAAAATAGAAATATTGTATTGGAAAGTGTAGTTTTTAAGGAATTCACAAATTTCAATAAAATATTTCTATTTTTGATTTCTTATCATGTGCAATGTTGCAAACTAGTATAATAACCTGTGTGGTACACACGACTGCCTATAATTTTTTTTTTCAAAAGCGATATAGTACATATTTATTGAAATATGACATGTAATATAAATCATATTATATCTATGAGAATCTTTCACTCTCTTATATATCATATAATTTCAAAATGAATTATCAACGATGATTATAATTTACTTATCTACAGTTTAGCACAAAGATCAAGAGGTCACGAATCATGTCAATATATAAATAATATTTATATTTAAATATAAATATTTAAATATAATAAATATTAAGTATTTATATATATATATATATACTAAAATATAGTAATTAATTCAGTTCCAAAATTTTTGAACATGATAACCAAACCAATGACCATTGTGTTTGGTTCAGACCCGGACACAAAAAATATACAAATCAATTTAATTGGATCGATTCTCGAATTATTCATTCGAGTTTACGCCGCTAAACTTTCCGAACCACCTTTCTTGGCTAGAAGCATTTAAAAACAAAAAAATTGTACACATTAAAAATAATATAAAAATCCGAACCAATCAAAATTGGTTCGGTTGTGTTTGGTTTGGACCCAAAAATATTAAAATATAAAATTATTAAATATAATAGATATTAAGTATCAATATATATATATATATATATATATACTAAAATATAGTAAGTAGTTTGGTTCCAAAATTCCTGAACCTGAAAATCGAACCGATGACCATTGGGTTTGGTACATTTCCTGACTAAAAATATTTAAAAGCAAAAAATTGTAAACTTTGAAAAATTAGCAATAAAATAATATAAAAAATCCGAATCAATCAATATTGGTTCTGTTCAGGTGGCAACTCCTTTTACCGTTACAGGAACAGTAGAAGAAAAGTTGTCATTTGATAAAATGATATAGATATTGAATATTAAAATATATATAAATATACAAACCAATTTAATTGGATCGGTTCATCGAATTATTTGTTCGGGTTTACACCGCTAAACTTTTCGAATAACACAGTAATTTGCTACATTTCTTGGTTAGAAACATTTAAAAACAATAAAATTGTACACTTTAAAAATAATAATAAAATAATATAAAAAAATCTGAACCAATCAAAATTGGTTCGGTTCGATTGGGTTTGGTTTGAACCCGAAAATATTAAAATATATATTAAAATATAAAATTATTAAATATAATAAATATTAAGTATTATATATATAAATACTAAATTATAGTAATTAGTTCGGTTCCAAAATTCTTGAACCTGATAACTGAACCGATGACCATTGGGTTTGGTACCTTTCCTGGTCAAAAACATTTAATCACAAAAAAATTGTAAACTTTAAAAAATTAATAATAAAATAATAAAAAAATCCGAACCAATCAAAATTGGTTAGGTTCGGTTGACAATCCCTTCTACTGTTATAAGAACAGTAAAAGAAAAGTTGTCAATTGATAAAGTGATATAGATATTGAATATTAAAATATATTAATTGGTTCGGGTCCAAAATAACCGAACTAATAACCATTGGGTTTGATTCAATTCGGAGCCGAACAAAAATAAAAGAATCAATTTAATTGGTTGGTTCGGATTTTCAAATTCGTCGAATTATTGGTTCGAGTCTTACTATTCTAAACTTTTTCGAAGAACACGGTAGCTTTGCTACCTTTCGTGGCTAAAAATATTTAAAAACAAAAAAAATTATAAACTTTAAAAAGTCAATAACAATATCCGAACTAATTAAAATTGGTTTGGTTTGATTCAGTTCGAATCAGAAAATATTAAAAAATATATATATATAAATAAAAAATATTAAATTATATATACACTAAAATATAAGTATATAAAAATTAAAATATCAAGAACATGACAACTCTATTTTTACTGTTTACCAATTTATGATTGATTGATAGTGAAAAAAACTTTACACTGTCAATGTATACAAATTAAATTCAAAAAAAAATATTAGAAATAAAAAGTAAAAAAAATTATAGAAAACGTAAAAAAAAATTTGAAAAAAAAATAATTATTTAAAAAAAAGTAAAAAAATAAACGTAAAAAAAAATTTAAGTAAAAAAAGAATTTAAAACAAAAAATTAAGAAACAAAATAAAAAGTAAAAAAAAAAGAATTTTTTTTAAAAAAGGCAAATATTTATGGTGCCGACACGTGTTTGGTTACCACTGTAACTGTAACAGTAACCGGATCAATTGAATATGTGTATTGACGTTAGAAAAATCGAATTAATAATTAATATTCAGCGGTGGCTAATCATTGGCACTCAATCCCTGTTTAAATAAAAGAAGCATTTTCATTTTTCTTTTGTTGTCAAAAAAATTAGCCTTGCAAGCTCATTGTCCCGTCGAACCAGCGATAACAAATAACAATAGGTTTTTATTCATCCCCAAAACGCAATCTTCTTTAAGGACAAACAGACGAGAAAAAGTGTCCTTTTCCGACACCCAGATTCCAATTCCAGGTACTTTATGCTTTTCACATCAAATTAAGATTTTCCCTTTTCATTTATCGTCTCAATTTTTTCCTGTCTAGTTCAAATAGAAAATCCTCAAATTTAGGTTTTTCCTTTTCATATAACTTGAAATTCATTTTTTTTTTTATGTATGCATTTTCTCCTTGGCTGCTAGAAAATGATAATTGAAGAACTGGGTTACCCTTGAAATTTGTTTTGGAATCTCATATCTAGTTATTAGTTTGAACTTTGAAAGGATAGTTCTTGCTGTTGTTGATGTTGTACGTGTGCAATTTTGGATCGTTGATGTGTTAATAGTGATTGTGGCATTGGAAGGGTAATTTGGAACCTCTCAACAAAGGGATTGGTATTTGGAGCTGTTGATAGGAGTCCCTGAAATGTATAGGCCTGTGGCTACTTCAGCCACACCCCGGGGTGGATTGCCTAATGACACTGGGGACTCTGTTGTGACTTTAGATCAAGTTCCACGGTGGATTGATGCCGAGCATTCCTTGGGGTATGAAAATGGAGACTCATCATTTTCTAGTTCACACTTTCCTGATCCTCTGGCATCGGAATCGGGAATCGAGAGCGGTGGCAGTGGCTCGGTGTCAAGGTTTCCTGTTGACCATGAAATTAATTCGAAGATATACTTGTGGAGGGGGAATCCCTGGAATCTTGAGGTGGATGCTGTGGTAAATCCAACAAATGAGGTGGGTTTTTCTTTTATCTCTTCTTTTTGTTGTAGTATTGTAGTTTAAAGTTTTGCTTCATAGATTTTTGTAGCTTGGTTTATTTTTATTAATTTTTTGGTTTGGTAATTGCAAAGTCGTACTTATCATCATATTGTTGTTCTCTAGTTTTCACTGTGATTCATGGAATGCAAAAACAGGACAATAGAGCCAGAATACGGAACTTATGCAGCTTATTTACTTGTATGGTTGATGGTTCTACCATCGAAAACAACTGATCAATATTTTTTTTTATAAAATTATGACATTTTCCCACCTGTTGAAAGTTAAAGCTCAAATTTCCCTCTTATTGAACTTTGTTGCAGTGTTATGGGTAATTTAATCCACTTCAGGTCACTTTGATTTTTGTTGTGTTTTCCTTTGTTCACTCGTTTATGAGATAATGACCTGTAAGGATTCCTTGGGAGTTGGGAACAGTTGGAAAAGGCCACCAGTTTTCTTTGTGAACATGTTCACACCAAGTGAGAAAGTGTTAATGTCCATCAAGTTTAGATTTGTTTTTTGCAGCATCCTTCCTTTGTGATGGGCTTCGATGAGGATGAGGAACCCACCTGCTGGGGAATTACATTAATATTTTTTTTCTTCTGAATCAGTTATTTGTTAAGAGACGTTTGCTCTCTTTGGTGTTGGGAAATTTGAATGCAATAAAATTTTAGGTTAACAATGATTTGGTTGCTGATAAAATAAAATCACATAATAGTCAGCCCTTATGATAGATACGTAGATGACTTTATTCAAATAATGTCATTAAAGCAGGACCTTTATTTTAAATAAATTTAATAAAAGACCAATTCTTGTTTCCCCCTTAACCACGGTTAAATTGTTCTGTCCCGTGTCTACTTGTGCCCTTGGGAATCGAGTTACAAATAAGTCCTCACAAGTCTCAAAAGTCTTATAGTTCAAATTCTTTATCCAGCACCCCAGACCATTGTAATTTTATTAGATAATGTGATACTATATAGCATTATAGCATATAAGAACTGGACCTCAAGTAAATATAATGGAGCTAATGATATCATCTTTCTTACCTGGTTTTCATTTCTTGTCAACAGGTCTTGGATGAAGCACACAGCAGCCCTGGGTTGCATGCTGCAGCTGGACCTGGTCTTGCAGAAGAATGTGCAACTTTGGTATGGTTCTTATTAATTACTTCAGAAAAAAATGTATTGTTATGTGCTCAGTGTTAATAACATTTGAGCTTATTAATTCAGTGATTATTATATTCTTAGTTAATTCTTGAATGATTTAAGAGTTTGGATGGGAAATGGGCTAAGATGGCAGCAGTGCATCGTTATTGTGGTTCAACAATTCATAGACTTACAGGAAGTGTTCTTCAGATAAATTGTCACGACAGTGCCATGCCAGTTTTTATTTGTATTTATTTATTTTTTTCGCGGGGTGGGTGGGTGGGGGGTTGAGAAGCAGCTCTCTGGAAATGATATATGAATATGATAATATCAACTAATATTACCTATCTTTATTCTTGACAGGGTGGATGTCGAACGGGGATGGCTAAAATTACCAATGCGTATGACCTTCCTGCAAGGTTTGTATGCTGGACCCCTAACCTCCTTTCTTTCACTTGTTAATTGTCAAAAGAAGTGACTGTCTCCATTTACAATATTGGAAGATCAATGGCACTATGCAATCATGGTTTACTTTCTTGCCTCCTGTCTGGGAGAAAAGACACACTAAGAATATCTTTAATTCAGTGCTGTTGCATTTATGCAGAAGTGCATTCTCATGCTGTCTTTGACCTCTTTTGAATCATAGTTGTATGGGCATGGATTTGTATATTAAGGCATGTGCAATTGTGGATGCATGTGTACAAATGTTAAACACCATGCATTCTTTTTTCCTGTGTTAGATTATTTGCATGTCATGCTGCTCAAAATACGTTGATGTATTCTACCCCTTTGTTACTGACCTATATTTCTTCCTTAGTTGCATACAATCTCTTGGCTAGAAGTTGGGTTCCTCGCATATGATGTTTTATGCCTTCAATAAATTTCTGGCAGGAAAGTTATCCATACTGTTGGCCCAAAGTATGCTGTGAAGTATCACACTGCTGCAGAGAATGCTTTAAGTCATTGCTACCGTTCTTGCCTGGAGCTTCTAATCGAAAATGGTCTTCGAAGGTTTTTGTTTCAATGTTATATTTTTTTTCTTGCAACAGTTATTGTTAGGGTATTTTGTATGTTGCTTCAAAGATCTAAATCTTGCTTTATATGGCGTATGTTAATGCAGCATTGCTATGGGCTGTATTTATACAGAGGCAAAGAACTATCCCCGTGAACCAGCTGCACATGTAGCTATAAGTGAGTTTCTTTCTCATAATTTTACTGTTTCTAATTTATATACTGATTATTGTGATATTTATTCTGTTCTGATAAATTAAATAGGGTAACTTTGACAATCTCGTAGGTTTTAAATTGCCCTACTTTTGGAGATATATTACTTCGCTTCTGTTCCATCCATACAGAAAATAGCAGCCATCATTACCAAAAACCAGAAAAATAGTGGCTGACTTTATCTTAAGTAGAGAGTGAAATAGACAACTATAAACACGAGAGGGGGGTGGGGGGTTGAATTGTGTTTATCAGAATTTAAACAAAGTTGAAATCTTTTTGCAAACAAAAAGCTAGATTTGGACGAGTGGAAGAATACAGGATGGATGAGTGACTTTTGCAAACACACCACTTGATAGACGTAAGAAAACTAAAGCAATTAAAGAGTTTAAGGAAAGAGAGATTGACACAGTTATTTATCCCGGTTCACTCTTCAAAGCAAAGAGCTACGTCCAGTCCTTGGCAGCACCAAGATTTATCCACTATAACTGATTAGGTTACAGACACAAGTATTGTTTGCACACCTAGCCTTTTCAGGCTCAAAGACAAGTATTGTTTGCACACCTAGCCTCTTCAGGCTCACTCAGGTTTGTTTGAGAGATTTGGTTTTTTAATGAATACAACTTAGACAGACAGAACTTTCACTAACACTCAGAGAGTGGTTTAAATGTAAAGCTTAGGAAAGTCTGTGTAATAACTTAAAAATGTTTGAAGAATACGGAATGAAAGAATGAAAGAGTAATGGCTTTTTAATGCAATGTATATTCTATCTTTCTTCATCTTCAATGACTTCTGTATTTATAGTCTTCAAGCATTTAGGATCCGTTAGAGACATTCTCTCAGATGTTGGCTTCAAGCAGAACTTCATTAAATGCAATAGTGTCGTTCTGAGCAGTCTGGGAAGCCATTAATGCAATAGAGTCGTTCTGACTTTTCTTGATAATCGTGAAACTGAGTAGGAGAGAAGGCTTCAAGTCTCTTTATGGTTTTTGAAATACGATTCTTATAATCCTTTTAGAATTCACGTTTATAAGATAAGTGCTTCCATCTTGAAAATATCCGCGTCTATCTAGCCATTTGAGTTTTCATTCGGGCTAGTAGATGAGCTCCATATTAAGGACTCAGCAAGTCCAAAGACTAGTGTGGACGAGGGCCTCTTGCACTTTAGTAGACGAGCACTTCTGTCACCTTTAGTGGACGAGCACTTCTGTTGCTTTAGTGGACGAGAGCCTCTGTTACTTTATGGACGAGAGTCTCAGTTACTCTAGTGGACGAGAGTCTCAGTTACTCTGGTAGATGAGAGTCTCAGTTACTCTGATGGACGAGAGTCTCAGTTACTATGGTCGTTTCAGTTACTCTGGTGGACGAGAGTCTCAATTACTTTAGTGGACGAGAGTCTCTGTTACTTTGGTGGATGAGCTCCATTTGCCACGTCATTGGACGGATACATTCTGACCTTAATGGACGAGTACCAATTGCCACGTCATTGGACGAGCCATTCTGATCTTAATGGACGAACTCCAATTGCCACGTCATTAGACGGATACATTCTGACCTTAATGGACGAACTCCAATTGCCACGTCATTGGACGGATACATTCTGACCTTAATGGACGAGTACCAATTGCCATGTCATTGGACGAGCCATTCTGATCTTAATGGACGAGCCATTCTGACCTTAATGGACGGGCTATTCTGATACTTTGATGGACGCGCTATTCTGATACTTTAATGGACGCGGGGTTCTGATACTTTATTGGACGCGCTCCGAATGCCACGTAGGTAGACGCTGGCTTTCAATTTAGTGGACGCTGGTTTCTATCTCTTGCGTTTTGGACGTGCGCTTTAATCACTACAGTGTTGGACGTCTGCTTGTTACACTTTGTTGGACGTCTGCTTTTCAACATTTTGTTGGACGTCTCGTTTTCTACACTTTGTTGGACGTCTGTTTTTCTACACTTTGTTGGACGTCTGTTTGTTTTATTTAATCTGCACACTCGATAGACAGGTTAGCAACCAATATGAAGGTTAATTAAATCATTAACCAATGTTTAGTTCTCATCAAAACTTAGGGAAATGCACATCAGACATTTTAGAGACTTAACAATCTTCCCCTTTTTGATGATGACAAACATTGAGATGATTTAATGAACCTCAGAAAATATCAACAAAGAAAATAGCATATATAGACAGGTTGAAATTTTCTTAAGTGAACAGGTCATTTCATATTCATTCTCCCTATTCATTTCTCCCTTTCTCCCCCTTTTGTCAACATCAAAAAGGGTTATCAAGTTTTATTTATGAGATATGTTAAAGGCAAGATAACATGTTAAGAAAATCATAATAATGTAGCAAGCATAGTAGACATACTCCACTTAAACTATTGTATTATTACTCCCCCTGAACTAATGTTTAGTTAAAAGAACATGTATATAGGAGTAATGACAGATTTAGCATAGACTCGTTAACATTCATACATGTCATTCAACAATGCAATGCATGTTTAGGTTATCTCTAATAAATAAAAACCTTTCTTCTGCGAGGGGTTTAGTGAAAATATCAGCCCATTGATTTTCAGTTTTAACAAACTTAATATCAAAGATGCCTTTCTGAACATAATCCCTAATGAAATGATGTTTGATTTCAATATGCTTAGCCTTAGAATGCTGAATTGGATTTTTAATTAAGCATATAGCACTGTAATTATCACACCATACAGATATGTTATGTTCATAAATAGAGTAATCCTCAAGTTGATGTCTTACCCATAAGAGTTGAGAGCAGCAACTAGCATCAGAGATGTATTCTGCCGGCAAAGAGAGACAGGGCAATAGTTGTCTGCCTCTTGCTTGACCATGAGACTAAACTTGCTCCAATGAAGTGACATCCTCCATTGGTGCTTTTTCTTTCTATTCTGTCTCCAGCAAAATCAGCATCACAGTATCCCACTAATCTGTATTCTTTTGATCTTAAATACATCAAACCAAGATTAGTAGTTCTAAGCAAATATCTAAATATTCTTTTAATAGCCTTAAGATGAGATTCTCTAAGATCAGATTGGAATCTAACACACATACAGACACTAAATTGAATGTCAGGTCTGCTTGAAGTTAAGTACAGTAGAGAGCCAATCATACCTCCTCTGTAGACAGTTTGATCTATCTTTTTACCTTCATCATCTTTGCTTAGTTTTGCATTGGGTTGCATAGGGGTTTTCATGAGCTCTGCATTTTCCATTTTGTATTTCTTGAGTATCTCCTTGGTATATTTTTGTTGATGAATGTAAATTCCATCACTTGTTTGCTTGATTTGTAATCCAAGGAAGAACTTCAATTCTCCCATCATGCTCATCTCAAATTCAGCTTGCATTAGACTTGAAAATTCCTTGCACAGCTTTTCATTAGTTGCTCCAAAAATAATATCATCAACATATATTTGAACTATAATAAAGTTCTCTTTAGAGCATTTTTTGAACAGAGTAGTGTCTACTTGTCCTCTAGTAAAACCATTATGCATGAGAAAAGAACCGAGTCTATCGTTCCATGCCCTAGGTGCTTGTTTCAAACCATATAATGCTTTTTTAAGTTTGAAAACGTGATCTGGTTTATCAGTATCCTCAAAACCAGGGGGTTGTTTAACATACACTTCTTCAATTATACCATTTAGAAAAGCACTTTTTCCATCCATTTGAAACAGGGTAATTTGGTGTTGTGCAGCATATGACATTAAAATGTGTATGACTTCTATTCTAGCTACAGGTGCAAAGGTTTCAGTATAATCAATACCTTCTTGTTGGTTATTTCTTACAACTTTACCATCTTCATCCAATTTGTTTCTGAAGACCCATCTTGTTCCAATAACTGACTTGTTTTTAGGCTTAGAGACAAGAGTCCAGACATCATTTCTGGTGAACTGGTTAAGTTCTTCTTGCATAGCAAGAATCCAACTTTCATCCTCAAGAGCTTCTTCAATGCGTTTCGGCTCCAAATTTGAAATAAATATCACATTGCTTGATTCTCTTAATGTGGATTTGGTTCTTACTCCTTCAGAAGAATTTCCAATAATAAGATCCTTAGGATGATGAGTATTGAACTTCCAATCCCTTTTGAAATCATCATGAAGATCTTGACATGTCTGCTGACTCGTTTTTACCACTTGTCTTTCAGCCTCAGGCATAGATTTTGTTTTGGTTAGATCAGCCTCAGGCACAGATTCTGGCTTGTTTATATCAAGACCTGCAAGATCATCTTCTAGATCTGATAGTTCTTTATCAGTCTTTAATCCATCATTGAATTTAACATGAACAGATTCTTCAATAATACAAGTTCTTGAATTGTAAACTCTAAAAGCCTTAAACTTTTCAGAATATCCTACGAAAATACCTTTGTCTACCTTAAAATCAAACTTTCCAAGATTATCTCTGGTATTCAGAATAAAACATTCACATCCAAAAGCATGAAAATAAGATATGTTGGGGCTTATTCCTTTCCACAATTCATAAGGAGTTCTTTTTAGAAATGGCCTAATTAGTATTCTGTTTTGTACATAACAAGCAGTGTTCTGACCTTCCGGTCGAAGTACTTACGGAGATTATTTGCTTTGAGCATAGATCTAGCCATCTCTTGCAGAGATCTGTTCTTTCTCTCAACCACTTCATTTTGTTGTGGAGTTCTAGGTGCAGAGAAATTGTGAGAGATTCCATTCTCCTCACAGAACTGTCTAAACTGCTCATTTTCAAATTCTCCCCCATGATCACTTCTAAGGGTGGAAATACAGAAAACTTGCTCATTTTGTATTCTTTTGCAGAATACTGAGAAAGCCTTAAAAGACTCATCCTTGTGTGTTAGGAAGAGTACCCATGTGTATCTAGAATAGTCATCAACTATGACAAATCCATATTTTCTTCCAGCCATGCTGGCAACACTAACTAGTCTAAACAGATCCATGTGTAACAACTGAAGAGGTCTAGAAGTTGATATTTGGTTTTTAGATTTGAAACTTGATTTTATCTGTTTACCTCTCTGACATGCATCACACAATACATCTTTCTTAAAGCTAATATTAGGCAATCCTCTCACAAGATTATTCCTTTTTAATTCAGAAATTAGTTTCGTACTAGCATGTCCTAGTTTCTTATGCCATAACCATCTCTCATCCTCTTTAGACATCAGACAGGTTACACTTTGATCTGAGAGATCAGACAGTTCAATCTTATAAAGATTTTATTGCCTTTTAGCTGAAAAGAGGGTTTTACCACATCAGTCTTTAACTATGCATACATCCTTGGTAAAGGAAACATCAAAACCGCTATCACATAATTGACTTATGCTAAGCAGATTGTGTCTTAATCCTTTAACCATAAGAACATTAGATATAGAGGGAAGAGTGGGTTTACCACCAATAGTACCAATTCCTATAACTTTCCCTTTCTGATTCCTTCCGAAGGCAACGTGTCCTCCTTTCTTAAGTTGGAGGTCTAGGAACATAGACCTTTCTCTTTGTCATATGACGCGAGCGACCATCGTCCCGTACCAACGGTGGTGTTTTCTTTGTCTGTTGAGGACATCTCGCAACAAAAAATTATTTGATCTTTAGGTACCCATATTTTTCGGGTCCTTTTCATTAGTTCTAGGAGTCTCAGAAGACTTCCTTCTCTTCTTATGGATACACTTAGACATAACATTCCCAGTTTTTCCACAAAAGTTACAAATAGTTGTTGATTTGGTTACAGTTGACTTAACAGATACTGTAGAAGCTTTAGTTGATACTTTATGATGTGTCCGATGGATATATCCAATACCTTCTTTGTTAAGAGAGTGCTTCTGACTACCAAGTAGCTTAGTCAGATTGTCTCTACCATTAACAAATTTGGCAAGATCAGAAGTGAGCTCTTCCACTTTCTGTTGAAGTTTTTCAACTTCTTCAGATGGTGATGTTTCACTTGAGATCTTAGCTTCATTAGACTTTTCGGTCTTGACTCACTTTTTTTCTTTAGTCAGCTTCTCGCACTCTTGAGATTTCTGTTTATGCTCACTGGTGAGCTTTACATACTCTCTCTTGAGGGATTTGAAGGCTTTAGATAAGTAGTTGGATTCCTCCATCAACTCCTCATAGGCATCAAGTAATTCCTCATAGTCAGGATGTACCTCATCGTTAGAGTCTGAGTCAGTGTTGGCCATCAAACAGAGATTGGCTTCTTCCTCTGTTTCTTCATAAGAAGATGTTGACTCCAGATCCTCCCAAGTAGCCATCATTCCTTTCTTCTTCTTCTTGAAGAATTTCTTAAAAGGGGCCTTCTTGAGTTGAGGACATTCAGCCTTGAAGTGACCGGGCTTCTTGCACTCATAGCAAATAATTGGACTTTTGTCTGTTGAGGTGGATTCTTTGAAGTTCTTGTCCTTGTTGAACCTTCTGAATGGCCTATCCCTCTTGAACTTCTTTTTTTGTAGGAGAAGCTTTATCTTCCTGGTTAGGAGAGACAATTCTTCATCACTCTCAGAATCCTCGAGTTACGATGAGTCGGCATCAACTGGATGACTCATCCGCCTTGAGCCTTGGAAACTTTTTGCTGACTTTTGATCGGCTTTAAGAGCAATTGACTTGCCCTTCTTTGGTGCAACTTCATCTCCAAGTTCTTGCTCATGAACAAGTGAGTGTTCCAAGAAGTTCATCCATAGTCAAGGTAGTGAGATCCTTGGCTTGAGAGATAGCGAGTGACCAAAGGTCTCCATTGTTTAGGTAGACTTCTCGGGAATCTTTCCAACCTTCTCGGCATTGGTATAGACTTTGCCAAGAGATTTCAAACTGTTGATTATAGTTTGGAATCTTCCTATCATCCGAGCAACGGACTCACCTTCCTCCATGATGAGCAGTTCATACTTTCGACAAGTATGGCAATTTTTGATTCTTTGACTTTAGTTTGTTCCTTCATGAGTGATGACCAAAGTGTCCCATATTTCCTTCGCAGAGTCACAAGCACAAACCTTCTCAAACTCCTCCGGATCGAGAGCACAGATGATGTTATATCCGGCTTTGTGGTTAAGCTCCCATTTTGTCTTTTTCGCACACTTGACCCACCGAGCTTTTGGTTTGTCGGTGTTATCATCATTTTTGGGAATGAATGGACCATCTGTGATGACATCCTAAAGATCGAGTTTGTGGATAGAATAAACCACTTTGAAATCTATCTTTCCAAGTGGTTGTAATTTTTTCAATTGAAGTAAGGAGGTCAGGTTATGTAGGCTTCTTCATTCTGATGACATCCACTTGTACTAGCTACAGCAGTCATGACTATACATCATGACATATTAACTCTACACTGTTATATGCTCAACCCAGGCAATGAACTACGATACCAACTGAAATAGACAACTATAAACACGAGAAGGGGGGGGGGGGGGTTGAATTGTGTTTATCAGAATTTAAACAAAGTTGAAATCTTTTCACAAACAAAAAGCTAGATTTGGATGAGTGGAAGAATACAGGATGGATGAGTGACTTTTGCAAACACACCACTTGATAGACGTAAGAAAACTAAAGCAATTAAAGAGTTTAAGGAAAGAGAGATTGACACAGTTATTTATCCTGGTTCACTCTTCAAAGCAAAGAGCTACGTCCAGTCCTTGGCAGCACCAAGATTTATCCACTATAACTGATTAGGTTACAGACACAAGTATTGTTTGCACACCTAGCCTCTTCAGACTCAAAGACAAGTGCCTCTTCAGGCTCAAAGACAAGTATTGTTTGCACACTTAGCCTCTTCAGGCTCACTCAGGTTTGTTTGAGAGATTTGGTTTTTAATGAATACAACTTAGACAGACAGAACTTTCACTAACACTCAAAGAGTGGTTTAAATGTAAAGCTTAGGAAAGTCTGTGTAATAACTTAAAAATGTTTGAAGAATACGGAATGAAAGAATGAAAGAGTAATGGCTTTTTAATGCAATGTATATTCTATCTTTCTTCATCTTCAATGACTTTTGTATTTATAGTCTTCAAGCATTTAAGATCCGTTAGAGACATTCTCTCAGATGTTGGCTTCAAGCAGAACTTCATTAAATGCAATAGAGTCGTTCCGAGCAGTCTGGGCAGCCATTAATGCAATAGAGTCGTTCTGACTTTTCTTGATAATCGTGAAACTGAGTAGGAGAGAAGGCTTCAAGTCTCTTTATGGTTTTTGAAATACGATTCTTATAATCCTTTTAGAATTCGCGTTTATAAGATAAGTGCTTCCATCTTGAAAATATCCGCGTCTATCTAGCCATTTGAGTTTTCATTCGGGCTAGTAGACGAGCTCCATATTAAGGACTCAGCAAGTCCAAAGACTAGTGTGGACGAGGGCCTCTTGCACTTTAGTGGACGAGCACTTCTGTCACCTTTAGTGGACGAGCACTTCTATTGCTTTAGTGGACGAGAGCCTCTGTTACTTTATGGACGAGAGTCTCAGTTACTCTGGTGGACGAAAGTCTCAGTTACTCTGGTGGACGAGAGTCTCAGTTACTTTAGTGGACGAGAGTCTCTGTTACTTTGGTGGACGAGCTCCATTTGCCACGTCATTGGACGGATACATTCTGACCTTAATGGACGAGCACCAATTGCCACGTCATTGGACGGATACATTCTGACCTTAATGGACGAGCACCAATTGCCACGTCGTTGGACGAGCCATTCTGATCTTAATGGACGAGCCATTCTGACCTTAATGGATGGGCTATTCTGATACTTTGATGGACGCGCTATTCTGATACTTTAATGGACGCGGGGTTCTGATACTTTATTGGACACGCTCCGAATGCCACGTAGGTAGACGCTGACTTTCAATTTAGTGGACGCTGGTTTCTATCTCTTGCGTTTTGGACGTGCGCTTTAATCACTATAGTGTTGGACGTCTGCTTGTTACACTTTGTTGGACGTCTGCTTTTCTACACTTTGTTGGACGTCTGCTTTTCTACACTTTGTTGGACGTCTGTTTGTTTTATTTAATCTGCACACTCGATAGACAGGTTAGCAACTAATATGAAGGTTAATTAAATCATTAACCAATGTTTAGTTCTCATCAAAACTTAGGGAAATGCACATCAGACATTTTAGAGACTTAACAGAGAGAAGGGAAATCAATGATTGGGGGGAAGGGGAGAGGGAGAAGATAGAATGACAAAGCATGCTCTCACTTTTTCAAGTTGTCAATCTATTTATTGTTGTTTGCTTGATTTAATTTTACATCTTACTAAATGTTGTTTACTTTAGATTAATGATCAAGGGGATGCAAGGTGAAGCAGAAGTAGGAAAATGGAATGCATGTTTAGGTGCATCTTTTTGTGTACAATTCTACCATTATATACAGTTTCCTTAACCCTCAGGTTCTTTAATCATGCACACGCTGAATGCATCTAGTATATAGTGCATGCCTTTCTAAGTTGTTGTGTTGACATTTAACAACTGTTTTCTGATACCTGATGGGTACTGTATTACCTATTAGGCTTCTAAACCTTAAACCTTGTATGGTTTTATGTTTTCTTCTTATGTCTTTGTGTTCAGGAACTGTGCGGCGGTTTCTTGAGAAACAGAAAGAAAACGTAACAGCTGTTGTCTTTTGCACTACTAGCACAACTGATACTGAGATATATAAAAGGTTTGTTGTTCTCGGTTGCTGATACTGCAATGTTTTGAATGACAAGAACTTTCTAAAAGTTACATAAGTTTATTTTATTTGCTTTTCAGTTTTGGACTTTGTGTTACTTTTTTATTCTTACCTTTCATATTGTGTCCATGTAGGTTACTTCCTCTTTACTTTCCAAGGGATAAGCATGAGGAGGGGGTAGCTATGTCAAAACTTCCTGCAGATATTGGGGATGAGAATGGTGAGACTGTCATTGATGAGCGTAAAATCAGAATAAAGCCTTTGCCTAAAAAAAATATTCCAAAACCTCCTAAAGCTCCAGTTGATCTTCCTGTCAGTGATGTTGGCTTGGTTCGCAGGTCAGTGAAGTTTAAATTTTTCAAGAGGTTTTTTTGTTTATATCTACATTTCTTTCTAGATTGCTCCGAGTCTTCCACTATGTACAAATACTTGTATGGGCATGGTAAATATGAACATATATAAATAGTGAATTTCACAGAACCTGATAATATAATCTAGCATTTGCTGTTTCGACTTTACAATCTTACAGTGCTTCATCTTGTCGGTGACTGTACTCCTCTGAATACTATTGAATAATCATACTTGAAATTTTGAAGTACTTCTGCTCCAGAGCAGATTAAAACATTCAGCGTTTTCAATGGTCACAAAGATATCTTACTTGTTTGAATGCCCCTTCAGCAGCCCTAAATGTATGTTTGGGCAGAAAAAATAACCAAAAGTTACTTTTCTTTATCCCAAACATTTTGTGGTGTAATTCAAATAAGCACTTAGAAATCATTCTCCTAGTGGTTTTATGTTTGTATGCCACAGTATTTAAACAAATCATTATCCATTTTTTCAATTTTGCTTGTGGAACTTTCCTGATTATTGTGGCTTTTATAGGACTTCGTCATATTTAGATTCATTTCTGGATCCTGCCTTCATGTCTTTGATTAAAGACCCTGATGAAAGACGGCTGGAGCAGTGGGAGAAAACTGTTCAATCACAAAAGGGCTGGAATTTTACTAAATTGTTTGGACTTGGTGACCTTGGTGGACCTCCACTATCTGCTGCCGAAGAATATTCTCTGCATTCTAGATATCTTTCTAAAGCAAATTCCTTAAATCTATCTGAAATTGCGGAGATGAAAATAGTGTAAGTGTCTATCTATCATACTCTTAGTTCCAAAATTACTAGAGGAAACTATATGTATTTCATTGTTTGGATAAATGAAATTCTAATTGTCAATGGTTGTAAAGTTTCTGGATTGAGAAATTTCTGCCATTTGGACAAGAGGTGAACTTAACAATTGGTTCGTAAATGCTTCAATCCTCTTTGGCTTCTTTATCAACTAGCTTGAAGATATATTCTGTGATGCATTAATAGTCAGTCAGTTCTGTAATGATGACTATGATTTTCTTGTGCTGAAGAGAAAAGAAAAAAGATGTTGCTGGATAAGATGTAATTCTTATGAGATTCCAATCATCGATAAACAAATGATGAAGTTTTTTGCTCCTTAAAGTTTTCTGTGATTCTTCCTTTTTCTTAACCAGTCAATGTGAAGTTTTCATGCATGTGTTCAGATTGATATTTACATTTTAATTTCAGAGGCACTTATGTTTTTCAGCTATCGTGGAGGGGTAGACAGTGAGGGTCGTCCTGTGATGGTTGTTGTAGGGGCTCACTTTTTGCTCCGATGTCTCGATCTGGAGCGATTTGTGCTCTATGTGGTGAAGGTGATTCAGTTATGCGCTTCAGCTTGACATTTTACCTTCTGGATGTTGGCTATTATAAGTTTTCATCTTCTGGATGTTGGGAATGCACACTTTTTTAAAATTCATTTATGACCGTACCCGTTTACTTTCCAAATATAATGAAAATCATTTTGGTGTTTTCAGGAGTTTGAACCTATAATACAGAAGCCTTATACTATTGTCTACTTCCACTCTGCTGCATCTCTGCAAATGTAAGTGTTACATAATGGAATTCTAGGATTTGCAGATTTGTCTATTCTTTTATGTTATAGAGGTGGAAAATATGCTAAAGAGTAAGCGATTGAGCTAGGATATACAAAACATTCCTTTATTTCTTTGAAAAATATTTGAATGTGTAAGAGGAATGGACCGCTGTAAACCTTCATTGGTGAACTAGTTGTTATTTTGTATGAGTTATTTGGCTACATCAAATAAATAAAAAATGCTTTCATTGCCAAATTCATGAATTGACTTTTATTCCTTAGAATAAGGAAACTGGAAATTCAACTGTCAAGATATGGAAAATATGGATTGACATTTGTGTTTGAGCTTGTATTCATCTATAGTAGTGCTTTAATTACCAAATACCTCACATTGTATCTGTTAGGAACCCACAATGGAAAAAGAGAAAATAATGATTTTATTGCTTGACCGAAATTGACAGAACAAGGAGAAAGACTCTCCTCCAAGGGTTTATTTTTCTGTTAAATTTAAGTTCATTATTTTCTGATGGCAGATTTGCCAGTTTAAGTGGGTGAGCTTTATGAAACAAAACTTGAGCGAGGCAATGTGACAGTTTTTGGATAAATTTTTCTACAATTAGGTGAAGATGTGCCATTGGGGTGAAGCATACTTGAATGAAAGAAATACATAGGAAAAGTGTGTTTTGTGTGCAAATCTCATCAGTATGGTTTTTGATGAATCTACTTTCACCTTTCTCCACCCTGTTTTGGTATAAATAGGCAACCAGACCTGGGTTGGATGAGAAGACTACAACAAATACTTGGTCGGAAGCACCAGCACAACCTGCATGTATGCAGTATTTCTATTTTCCTAATGTATTACCATTACACCTTTTTAGTCTTTGTTCTGATCTCCCAATCTGATTTGTGCAGGCAATATATGTCCTTCACCCAACTTTTGGACTGAAAGTGGCAGTATTGGCGCTTCAGTTACTTGTGGACGATGTGGTACGTTAGGAATCACATTTTATTAGTGGAACTTAAACCTTTTTCCGGGAACATCCTATACATATCATTATCATTGACAATTAACTTTCAGGTTTGGAAGAAAGTGGTATATGTCGATAGACTACTACAGCTATTTAGATACGTACCTCGCGAGCAGTTGACCATCCCAGATTTTGTGTTTCAGTTGAGTCTTTATGTTTTCATGTGTTGTCATCAGCATTTTTTCTTGTTCATACTGTTATTGCATAAAATGATTCAAATTCATTTGCTGTTTCCATTTCCTTGTAGTAAATGTAGTTCAGATCATTGGCTCTAATTTTTGTTTTGTACTTTTTATTCATTTAGGCATGACTTAGAAGTGAATGGAGGAAAGGGTCTTATTGTGGATCCCAGAACTAAATATGTATATCAAAGACCATGAGCCTGTCATATGCAGTTCTATCATCAGTTGGTAAAAAGAGCATTCATCACTTGCTGTAGTTTCTTTGTTATTTGCCTTGCCCATTATTCTCACTGGTAAGTGGAAGAGGGTCTGTGTATTTGAAATGTGTATGGAAGGAATCTTTTTTTACTTTCTGAAATTTTTGAAGCATTGATAAAATTCTCTGTAATTAAAATAATATTATATAATATATATTTTTTCTCTGTATTCTCCCAATGAGTTCTGAATAAAATTCAAGGTGATTTGATCTTTGTTGAAGCTTGCTGGTTGGCTTGTATAAAATTAGGCTTTGAAGATTTTCATTTCTCTTTCTGCATCCTTAATTTACTACTAATCACTGTGTTACGAACTGTATGTGCTTTGATTGCTTGATTCATCTGGTGTTAACATTGCAATGTAGTTTTGTGTTATTTTTTCATGCATGAATTATATCATGTATGGCGTATTAATTACCATAAACCTTGTTCAATTAATTAAACAGAATGTTTATGACCCCCCAAAAAAAGTTAAAATAATGTTATAATATGAAAGCGACATGAAATTATGCATAATTGCTGTGTTTGTAATCAGCAAACAACATCATTCCTTACACAAACGATATTGCAAACTAGAAAAGTGATATAGGGTGCGTTTGTGTAAACAACTTAATTAAGAGCTTATCACATAAGACCTTATCACATGAGAGCTTATGCCATAAGCGCTTAAAGAAAAAGAAAAAAAGAAAGGGGCATGAGAGGATTCGAATAATGAAAAACACGGAGAGTGTGTTTAGTGTATAAGCTCTTATGATAATTCCATAAGCTTCTCCCAGTGACTTATGAAAATAAGTGAAAAACTCCTTATGGGATGACATAAGTTATTTTTATAAGATCTGCCAAACACACCGCATAAGAGCTTATGTCATCAGATAAGTCAAAAGGAGCTTAAATAAGCTCTTCCAAACGCCACCATAGTAGGACAAAGGTGGTTTCATGTATACTTCTGTTTTGGCACTCCGTAGGGTACTTTAAGTATTTCTTGACAAGAATCAAACATTGTACTAATTTAAAAAATGGCGGAGCAAGAACAAAATTATATTTATTTTGAGGGTATTTTTTAGAATATTCCGGGGCATCACAGGGGACGTACATTGTTACGGCTAAAGGTTACAATATCCGCCACTTTAGAGAATGAGTTATGTTTTATTTTAATGATAGTATGACACCAAAAGTTGACACCAACTTTTGACACCTTGGTTAATCGGTACAAATATTTGATTAATTCAGTTCATTATATGGTTAATTACGTGTAAATATTTGGTTAATTCATGATGACCCATTAATCATATAAAGAATTGAATTAATCAGATATTTGTATGTGATTGATCAAATATTTACATGGTTATGGAAAATAAGCTTCAGATGACCCATTAACCATATAAATATAATGAACTGAATTAACAAAAAAATTTACATGTGATTAACCAAGGTATCAATTTGGTGTCAAAAACCGGTGTCATAATATCATTACTCTTTATTTTATTTGAAGAACCATTGTATTCTCTTTAATATTTTATTTATATCTTTTAGTATTTTCATTGAATAGAATGAAAAAGGTATTAATGTAGTGTAGTATTTTGAGCATTTCAATATATGATAATTTAATAAAATAAAAGGACGTGTTATTTTACCAGGACAAAATCATTAAAAAAAAAAAGGAGGGAAAAATAACAACCAGAGGATGCCACCTTCCAGGAAGGGTTGATCCTCTTGGCCCTCCAAGCCTCAATGCTCCAAAGTCAAAACAAACAATTCATAACTCAACCTATTACAAAGATTGGGCTAGTTATTCTCGGTAAATACATGTAGAAAAGGTTGGTATTAAATTAATTATTAATTATTTGAAGAGTAATGTAAAACAAATAAATAAGACTAGCAATTCATTGTGCTGGTGAAGTATCTGGCAGCGTGAATGAGCAGACTATCATAAAAAATATAATGAGTTCAAGACTTGGAATAGTTGTTTGTCCATTTATAGGAATAGTTGGTTTTACAAAGGAAAGAATAACCATGCATGTAAACGGAAAAATATACATATAAATATAAGGTGGGCTCTACAAAATTATTTTTCTTTCTTTCCATGGAAAAATGGAAGGGTAAAAATACTAGTGGGAATACATAAAAAGTTTATCGTTTCGAATCATTTTCCCTTCCTTTGTTTAAGTGCAACCAGACAAGGAGTAGAGCTCATCCTTCTCTTATTTTCCTTTCCATCCTAGAAGGCATACCAAACAAAGAATCATAAAAAAAAAAAAAAAAAAAACAAGGGGAAAGATTCAAGGGATTGATTGCTAAGATGCCATTTAAATGTTTTTTATGGTTGACTGATCATAAAAAACAAGGGGAAAGATTCAAATTAAGGATTGATCGCTAAGATGCCATTTATGTGTAGTTTTTATGGTCTTTGACAAGTTCATCACACAATTTCGAGTTGGGAGGATAGTTAGATAAAACTTTTCGCAAAACTTGTGATCCTAGAATTCCAATAGTAGGAAATACTTATTTAAGGTCACAATCCACTTCCTCCGTATCAACTCTTTTGTTTTTAGAGCATTTCTAATGGGGTTGCATAAAGTTGCATAGAGTTATGCAACTGTTGCACAAGGGTTTCATGATTGGAGAGATAATAAATATAATGTGGCATATGCATCGGTTGTATAGCTAAACAATTGTTGCATCGGTTAGCCAAACAATTGTTTGATGAGCAGGACAGTTCAGTTCAATTGGTATAAATTGTCTCGCCTGCTCCCATAGGTTGTGAGTTCGAGTCATGTTCCAGTGGAAGTGAAGAACCACTGTTGATCCCTTTAAAAAAGGAAAAAAATTGTTGCACGAAATTTATATGAGCTCCATAAACTTAATTATAAAAATGAGTTAATATTTTTAGTTAAAATAAAAATAAATAGTAATGAAATAGAAAAATGTGTGACAACTTGTGAGATTTATTGACGAATTTCATAAAAAAAATGCTTAGTTGAAGTAGAGATTTGCTTCAGTTGCATAAAGTGAAGAGAAATGAAGTATCGGGTTGGCAAGTGTGCGGGGTGGAGGTGGGTTTTGCCTTCCCTATCCCCGTCTCGCTCCCCTTCGGGTTTAGAAAATAGATCCTCATCCCGACCTCCAACGGGGGTCGGGTTTCCCCGCGGGTCACCACCCTCGTCAATGAATAACAAAATTTAAAACTTATTTTGCTTTAATTGAAATTAACAACTCAGAAAATTGTACAACCAAAAAATAAACAAATAAAACCTTCACACAGTTAAAACAATCAATCAGAAACTTAGTTTTCTTCCAGCTACAAATTAAAAAAGAAACTAATGCTTTATAATCACTTCGTTATGCTTCAAATAACATTGATAACATCAAAACATTATAATAAAAGCACAATCAAATAATCTGTAATTTTTCAACAAAAAAAAAAACTCATTTTATACATAATGAAATCTTTCAATCAAAATAAATCAAATACCCTACATAGATATATAAGGATATTATTATAATTACATAAACAGCAGGACGGGTTCAGAATCGGGACGGGGCGGGTATCTGTAACCCCATCCTCATCTCCAGTCAAAACGGGTTTAAGGGTTCGATGTCTCAAACCTTGACAGGAAGCACAAGGGTGCAAGCAAAGATCAAAGAACCACAAAACATCAAATAGAAAGAAGAAATCAGTAAAGAGGTGACACCAGAAATTGATGGTTCAGCTATATTTTCATATAGCCTACGTCCATGTGAGGAGAGCAGTGATTTTCCACTATGATCAACAACAAAGAAACAAGAACTAGAGTTCTTTTACAAAACAAAATCACTCTCTTGTGTGTTCTACCCTTAGCCCCTTATACAACCAAGTTTTTTCACACCTAAGTTCTAACTCTCAGTTTCTGTTTTTCTCTCAAGAACTCTTCCTAATTTTCTCCTTGATCTTTTCCTTCTCATTGATTTCAACAAGTTGCAGAAGAATGTATCAAGTTTAGTTTCTCACCATGTGTCTATACAACTAGTCGACCTCATATATATAGGCACACTAATCAAACTCAGCTAGCTAAGGAGTTAGTTAGATTAGTTCCAAAAACCATGAGATGTTAGTTGTGATCAGTAACTAACATTCAACAGAAAACTGATTTAACTAACTTAACTACTAACTGATTTTGGAGACACTTCAACAATTCTCCACCTTGTCTCATAAATCAGTGGAAGCTTGGTCATAGTCTACCCCTGCCCGCCTCAAAACTACTCACTTCTCTTCAAAACCAATCAAGTCCAAGCAATGCTTGAACTTTCCAAGAGGCAATGACTTTGTTAGAGCATCAGTTGGATTCTCCTCTGAAGCAATTTTCTCCACCTTGACCTCTTTAGATTCAATCACATCTCTTATGAAATGCAGTCTCGCATCAATGTGCTTTGACCTTTCATGATAGACTAGATGTTTTGATAAGTGTATAGCACTTTGGCTATCACAGTATATTGTTATACTATCTTGAGTTATTCCAAGTTCACCAATAATTCCTCGGAACCACATAGCTTCCTTGACTGCTTCTGCAAGAGCTATGTATTCTGCCTGTGTTGTTGACAAGGCTACTACAGATTGAAGAACTGATTTCCAGCTCACAGCAGTACCATACAAAGTAAACACATATCCTGTTAAGGACTTCCTTGTGTCTATGTTCCCTGCATAATCTGAGTCCACATAGCCTTTTACTGCTACTTCTCCTTGTTGTGCTCTTTTGAACTTCAAACCATTTGCCAAGGTTCCATTCAGGTATCTAAGAGTCCACTTTAAAACTTTCCAGTGGGGCTGACCAGGATCTGCCATGAACCTGCTAATGACACTTACTGCATGTGCCAAATCAGGTCTGCCGCATACCATGCCATACATTATGCTGCCAACTCCACTTGCATAGGGAACCGATGCCATTTCTGCTCTTCCTTCTTCAGACTGAGGACCTTGCTGTTTTGAGAGCTTATCATGCTGTCCAAGAGGTGTGGTAACTGGTTTAGCTTCATGCTTTCTAAACCTCCTGACTACCTTCTTCATGTAGCCTTCTTGACTTAGGAACAATTCCCCTCTTGATATGTTTCTGATAATGTCCATTCCCAAAATCCTCTTAGCTTCACCCAGGTTTTTCATTTCAAATTCTGCATTCAATCTTGCTTTAAGATTGTCCAGTTCTTCATTACTTGAGCATGCTATCAATATGTCATCAACATAAAGAAGTAGGTATAAAATGAGTTCACCATGCTTTCTTAATGTGTAAACACAGCTATCATAGCTGCACCTTTGAAAGCTTAGTTTCATCAGGAAGTCATCAAACCTTTTATACCTTTGTCTGGGACTTTGTTTAAGGCCATATAGGGACTTTTTGAGAAGACATACCTTGATTCTGTCTTCCACAAAGCCCTCTGGTTGATGCATATAGATAGTTTCCTTAAGATCACCATGGAGAAATGCTGTTTTTACATCTAATTGTTCTAGATTCAAGTCAAACCGAGTTACTATGCTGAGGAGGATTCTGATGGAACAATGCTTCACAACGGGTGAGAAGATTTCATGGAAGTCCACTCCCTCAACTTGTGTGAAACCTTTGGCCACAAGTCTAGCTTTAAATCTTGCATTTTCGATGCCTGGGATTCCCTCCTTTCTCTTATAGATCCACTTACAACCAATAATTTTCTGGTTTTTAGGTGGATCTACAAGTATCTAGGTTCTATTCTTCTCCAATGATCTCAATTCTTCAGTCATTGCTTCCAGCCATTCCTTGTTGTGAGTGCTACTCATGGCCTCCTTGTAGTTACTTGGTTCAGATTCTTGAAGCTCATCTGCTACTGTGAGATCATAATGGATTAGTTCAGCATAGCCAAATCTCTCGGGTGGGACAATGACTCTTCTTGCTCGATCTCTGACAAGGTTGTAATCATTTTCTGTATGTTGAACAGAATGATCATCAACTGCTTCATTTGGCTGGACTACTTCATCACTTTTCTGATTAGGTAGCAGCTCCACCTCAATTTGAGTATCATCAGAACTCTTAACTTGCTGATTCTGATTTTTATCTCTGCTGGCCATTCTTGATTCATCAAATATAACATCTCTGCTGATTAAGCACTTAGGCTCTCCTGGCTCCATCCTCCAAAGTTTATAACCTTTGATGCCATGAGGATAGCCAATAAAGGCACATCTAATAGCTCTGGCTTCAAGCTTGTCTTGCTTGATATGAGCAAAAGCTAATGCTCCAAAGACTCTGAGCTTTGAATAATCTGCAGGCTTGCCACTCCAAAGTTCAATTGGTGTCTTAAAGCCTATTACTGAGGAAGAGCACCTGTTAATTAGGTAGACAGCAGTAGTGGCAGCTTCATCCCAGAAGCTTTTCGATAATCCTGAGCTAAGAAGCATGCATCTAACTCTTTCAAGGATGGTTCTGTTCATCCTCTCTGCAATGCCGTTTTTCTTTGGGTGTTCCAAAGAATCGCTACGTGCCTAGAGATGCCATTTTTCCTTCAGAATCTGTTAAATTGCTCTGAAACGAATTCCAGGCCATTGTCAGTTCTTAAACACTTTAGATTAGTCCCTAGATGATTTCTTATTAGAGTATGCCACTCCTTAAACTTGTCAAAGGTGTCACTCTTATGTTTTAGAATATAAATCCACACCTTCCTAGAGTAATCATCTATTATGGTGAGGAAATAGAGGCCTCCTCCATGTGTCATTGTCCTAGTCTATTCAAAAGGTTTACTCGTGCTATGGAAAGCAGAACCAAAGGAGATTCTTTTTGCCTTGCCTGCTACACAATGATCACATAGGTCCAGCTTCTCTATTTGATCACCATTTAGGAGATTCTGTTTAGCTAACTGGACTAATCCCTTTTCACTGACATGACCTAACCTCATATGCCACAATTGAGTTTTATTAGGTTGAATTTGGCTAGCAACAGTTGCCTGTGCAATTATTGTTGAGCCACTTAAGATGTATAAGCCATTTCTTAGATTTCCCTTAGCTATGATCTGTTTTCCATTTAGGATCATCATGTTTCCATGTTCAATTTTAGTCACATAACCTAAACAATCAAACATGCTTAAAGATATTAAATTTCTTTTGAGTTCTGGCACATACCTGACACCTTGCATCACAGTTTCTTGACCATTAAACATTTTTAGTCTAATAGATCCAATACCTTGTACCTTGCATGGTTTGTTGTTGCCAAGTAGAACCACTCCACCTTCTTTGATATGCAAGGACTCAAAATAGTCCTTCCTGGGACACATGTGATATGTGCAGCCCGAGTCCATAACCCAATCTTTCTCACTTTCAGTGTTTGAGATGGCCAAGCTTTCTGCAGTTTCATATCCCTCAGATGCTATGGCTGCATCACCTGATTCCAGAGGTTTCTTGAAACCTTTGTTCTTTCTTTCTGGGCAGTTCCTTTTGTAGTGGCCCCTTTGATGATAGTGGAAGCATTTGAACTTGCTTTGGCCTTTGGACTTTGATCTATTCTTGGATGTCTTGCCATTCCTTTTATCTGATCTTCCTCTAGAGACATTCAGACTTTCTGCATTGCTGTCAGTCTTCATTTCTTGCCTTCTCTGCAGCTCTTTGGTTCTGATGGAGGATTGAACCTCTTCAAGTGAGATGGTTTGATCCTTGTCCCTTCCAAACAAGATTGCATCTTTAAAATGCTCAAAACTGTTTGGTAATGCACTGAGCGGTATGAGTGCTTTATCCTCATCATCCAATCTCACATCAAGATTTTCCAAATCATCCAAGATCTTATTGAACTCGGATATTTGTTCTGATAGAGGCAATTCATCAGTCATCTTGAATGAGTAGAGCTGCTGTTTTGAAAACACTCGATTAGCCACTGATTTGGTCATATAGAGTGACTCTAGTTTGAGCCAGAGTGCTGCAGCAGTTTGTTCCCTGGCCACCTCCCTTAGAACTTTGTCTCCTAGGCATAGAATTATAGCACTCCTAGCCTTTTCTGTCAGTTCCTTCCTTTCCCTTTCAGACAAGGTCTTGGGAAGAACAGCATCCCCCTTCAAAGCATCAGCCAAACCATTATGCACCAAGATGGCTTGCATCTTGATTCGCCACAAGCCAAAATCATTTGAGCCCGAAAACTTCTCTATGTCGAATCTTGTTGATCCCATTTTTCCAGCTTCCTCTTTCACCAATATCCCCACAGACGGCACCAATTTTAAGGGTTCGATGTCTCAAACCTTGACAGGAAGCACAAGGGTGCAAGCAAAGATCAAAGAACCACAGAACATAAAATAAAAAGAAGAAAGCAGTAAAGAGGTGACACCAGAAATTGATGGTTCAGCTATATTTTCATATAGCCTACGTCCATGTGAGGAGAGCAGTGATTTTCCACTATGATCAACAACAAAGAAACAAGAACCAGAGTTCTTTTACAAAACAAAATCACTCTCTTGTGTGTTCTACCCTTAGCCCCTTATACAACCAAGTTTCTTCACACCCAACTTCTAACTCTCAGTTTCTGTTTTTCTCTCAAGAACTCTTCCTAATTTTCTCCTTGATCTTTTCCTTCTCACTGATTTCAACAAGTTGCAGAAGAATGTATCAAGTTTAGTTTCTCACCATGTGTCTATACAACTAGTCGACCTCATATATATAGGCACACTAATCAAACTCAGCTAGCTAAGGAGTTAGTTAGATTAGTTCCAAAAACCATGAGATGTTAGTTGTGATCAGTAACTAACATTCAACAGAAAAACTGATTTAACTAACTTAACTACTAACTGATTTTGGAGACACTCAACAACGGTTTTCCCGTCATAGTCGGGACGGGTTTGGATGGGTGCCCACAGGTTCGGGTCTCAATTGTCATGCCTAACGAAGTATCATGATAACTCTAATACAACTCAAGAGAGTTGCATGGTTGATTACTATGTTTTATAGTTAAATATAAATATCATCATCCATCAATTTATCTGACAGACATCATTATTTTGGAGCGGGAACCGAAATTAGCAAACATATGCTAAGGATATTAGAGTTGACACATGAGAGAAGATTTCAATGTAAAAAGGAAAATGGTAGATTCATAGAAAACAAATAAACCATTTCTTTGAAATCGTAATAACTACACCACCACTGCTGTAGCTAACATAAAAAAATATATATATGCCGCTAATTAGTTGCATTTGACTAATGTACTGATTGTATTAGCAAAAGTGAAATTGAAGATATCCAGAAACAGCGGTGGACAAGAAGAGCATATAGATATTGGCTAAATCTAAAGTCAACATCAATGATTAGAATATTGATGAAGTGACTGCCAATCCATGCTTATAGCAGAAGCAAACAAAAATGTTAAGGATTAAGACATGCAAGTTACCCTTATAAAAAGCCCTTCTCTGCAAAACAAATTCATTGACATACTTGTAATTCAGGTGCTACAATTGACTTTACCTTCCACTTGGGAATGGAAAAGTTGGCAATCTCAATCTCATTATTGTCCTTGATATTGTTAGCACTAGCAAATGGTTCTAATGCTGGCAGTATTGCAATTTACTGGGGCCAGAATGGTAATGAAGGCACACTTGCAGAAGCTTGTGCCACAGGGAACTATAGGTTTGCAATCATAGCCTTCCTTCCAACATTTGGCAAAGGCCAAATTCCAATGATAAATCTAGCTGGCCATTGTGATCCACACAATGATGGTTGCACCGGCTTAACCTCTGACATCAAATCATGCCAAGCCAATGGCATCACAGTGTTGCTGTCTTTGAGAGGAGATACTGGTAGCTACCCACTTGCTTCCAAGTTCCAAGCAAGGCAGGTAGCAACATACCTTTGGAATAACTTCTTGGGGGGAGAGTCTTCGACTCGCCCCCTCGGTCCGGCTGTTCTTGATGGCATAGATTTTGACATTGAAGGTGGATCAAGCCAACACTTGGATGATCTTGCAAGGTACCTCAAAGGGTATAGCAATCAAGGCAAAAATGTGTACTTGACTGCAGCTCCCCAGTGTCCATTCCCAGATGCTTGGGTAGGAAATGCACTCCAGACAGGTCTTTTTGATTATGTATGGGTCCAATTCTACAATAACCCTCCTTGCCAATACAATGGTGGTGATATTAGTAATCTTGAAGATGCATGGAAGCAATGGACATCAGATATACCAGCTGACAAGATATTCTTGGGGCTGCCAGCTTCCCCTGAGGCTGCAGGCAGTGGCTTCATATCTGTGGATGATCTTACTTCCACAGTGCTTCCAGCAATTAAGGCTTCTTCCAAATATGGAGGTGTTATGCTGTGGTCAAGGTACTATGATGGTCAGAGTGGATATAGTTCTGCCATCAAGAGCCAAGTATAAAATCCAAACCTATCTCGGTATATCTGTGACATGTAATATATATTGGTGTGTAATATGTAATTTAATTGATATTCACAGTGAGTATAAAGATTTTTATCAATTAAGATTGTCACATTATTAAAATGGTTTGACTCTTATGTCCTATCTCAACTCTCTTAAAAGTCACTCATACCATATTTCCATTGTATGACAATGTAAATTATATTAACCCCCTGAGTTTTGATGAAATGACAATCAACTCCATTTTTGAGTAAAAATAACACTCAACCTCGTTGACCCTTTGACTAAGGGGTGAGCTAAATTATACTAACAGAATATTCCTTAAATTAACTATAATTAGCTTAAAAGAAGAGTAAGTTACATTTCATCACCTTTAAGTTTTTCAAAATCGGCAAACCCCAAACTTGACAATAAATTACACTTGACCTCATTTAAGCTTTGCTAACTATTGACTTAACATTGTTAGTTACTTAAAACTGAAAATTATTTATAATAAATTATTTGATATTTATATATTTAAAAAAGAAGGTTTTCAAAGATTAACCTTATGCTTTCTTGTTTCCATGATAAAGTTGTTTTTAATTTTAAAAATAAAATATTTAATTTGAAAATATTATAAAAGAAATATAATTATTTTAAGCATTTTATTTTTCACTCCATTATATAAAGTATATTATTCAGTATACACTCTGACAAATAATGGATATAAAACGTGTATAATAATGTGAAAAACGATTTCTTTATTTTTGTTTATTAGTCATTTATCTCAAAAACTTTTAAGTAAATATCATATTTTTAATTATTTTATCATAGAAGATTTGAATTAATATAATAATTATTTTTCATAAATATGCACAAATGTTGTTTAAATAAGTATATTTTTTTTGGTTTCTCAGGGTATTCTCTGCGCACAACTGTGGAAACTAATCCCTCGAGGTACTGGACGACATTGAAGGATTGACATCTCCCAACCAGATTTTCTCTATACGCAAGAGCTATGGATCGAACCCCTGAACATTTGCTTAAGGGGCCTAATCTTGTTATCACTTGGATCAACCACATGTTGGTTAAAATAAGTACATTTGAATATAAGACTGGAGATAAACTTGTCTAATTATAATTTACAAATTAAATAAATATAATTTGATAAATGCTATGAATAATTTTATGATTTATATATCTTGTCATACATAAACAAAATAATTTGAAGTATAAACTTTGCTAAAAATCAACTAAATCATAAGATCAATAAAATAAATAAATAAATAAATAAATAGAGTAAACAAAATTATTACAATTTTTCTGCATAATATACATAGGATATATTAAATAATTTTTAGATTAAATTTAATATATATATATATATATATATATATATATATATATATATATATATATATATATATAAAATCATAAAATTATTTATAGCATAAGTCAAATTATATTTATTTAATTTGTATATCATAATTAGAGTGTATAGTAAATAATATTGGTTTGAGTAAAACAAATATATAATGGACTGCAAAATAAAATATTGAACAAAATTATATTTTTTATAATATTTTCAAATTATATTTTTATTTTTAATTTAAAAAATCAACTTTATTTTGTAATCATCAAAACATAAGATTAATCTTTAAAAATATTTCTTTAAGCATATAAATATCAAATAACTTATTATAAATAGTTTGTATTTTTAAGTAACTTGAAAGTGTTAAATCAATATAGTTAGTCAACACTAAAGAAATGAGGTCAAGTATAGTTTATATAATTTATGGTCGAATTCTGGAGTTGATGTTGTTTTGAAAAGACTTGATGGTGAAATATAATTTACTTTTTTTTAAGTTAATCATAGTTAATTTAAGGAATATTCTTTTAGCATAATTTAACTCCTCAACTTAGTTAAAGGGTCAAATGGGGTGGAATGTAATTTTTAGTAAAAAATAGGGTTGGTTGTCATTTCATCAAAACTCGAAGAAGATTGGTGTAATTTACTCAAATTTTTATATTGACAATACATATTAATTAAACTTAATAAAAACTATATTACCTTTAATGTAAGAGAAGTGTTAGCAACACACTCTCCGACCCACTATTTTCAACACATATTCTCTTATTGGTTGAAATATACGTGAGTCCTACAAAATTCAAGTGGGACCCACAGGAATTAATGAGACCTATATGATAGGAGGAAGTGTGTGGAAAGAATATGTTAGAGAATGTAATGCTAATATTTCTCTTAATTTATACAAGTTTCTACCTGAACTTCCTGCGCCAAATAAATCACTTTTGGGGACAAGTATTTTGAGAAGCACACCTAATTGAGATTAGGAATTAGGAGATAAATCCACAAAAGAGCATCAAGATAACAGAAATCAACTCTAACAATCTGTAGATATCAAGTAACAGTTTCTAGTTGATGCTGCCTATGTTCATGTTGACCCCCTCAAGATTCAGAAAGCGGTACTACGGAGTCAAATTTCACGTGGAGGGGGAATTTATAAGAGAATTGTGTTGAGTGATATATTAGATTACTGATACATGCAACTTGTTATTGATCTCAGCCGTCTGCACACTGACTTTTGGTCAATTTATTGGTGGTATCATATTTCTGCAAGGTGTACGAAAAATCCTTTTTTCACCTCCATTACCATTAATTACCATAATAAATGCTGAATGGTGCCAACATGTTTGTTTCAACTTTTCCATTTACTTAATCGGAAGAAGTCATATTATATTTTTCCGTCGAAATATTAATTTTAGGATTTTGTTAACGAGTGTTCTAAGGGTATTTGTTAAGAATATCATATTTGTTTGTTACAAGATGATAGTTTTATAATTTTTCTGAAAACAAAAAATAAAAATTGGAAATTGAAAACAAAGCAAACAGACACTTAAAAAATATAATCATTGGAAATTTGTAAACAATGAAATAAAGGAAAGCAAATATTTTAGAGGAATCATTATTATTCCCCATGCTGTACTTGTCTTTAAATTTTAGATGATCCAAATCCCATTAGAACAAAGATATTTGTAATCGTAGAGTTAATGCATGTCTTGAGAGTAATGAAATATATGATGAGTGAGGAAAAAAAATAATAAGTGGGGATGAGTACTTTTATATAGCATTGGACACTATTTTTATGTCCCAATATCATTATTCATCCTATTAATTAGGATTTAAGCAACTTTCAAATGGCAAAATTATTTTATTTGGGAGAGTTTGATCATAAAAAACATGTAACCTTGAGATTCGATGTTTATTTACTCATAATTTGATTGCAAACTCGTAACAAAGAGACTTCATATCACGTGATCGAACCAGGTGTCTCCCACTCCCACACACAGCTCCTCGCCTCCTCCGTCACGAACCAGGAGACACAAAGAAAAGCAGATCAGCTCCTTGTCCGACCAGGCGACCACCCTCCACCGCCGCGTTACAGATCTGACGCATGCACTCCCAGATCCGCCGCGCCGACGCCACACCTTTCTCTCTGTTTTCTCCGGATTCGTGAATTCCACAGGTCCACCGCGCCCGAGTTCCGTGCCTCCACCACGACCATCGGCAACGCCTCCACCACGAATCGTACCAGCCACACAACGCCCCTTTTGCCACGCTGCCCACCGCAGATCCAGAGCTCCACCACGCTCACACTTCTTTCGCGCATCATATCCTCCATCTCCACTGGCTGGCCACCGCGAGAAGGGAGCATCAAAGCTGGATGAACAAAGTCGTACATGGTGGAGAGGGTGTCGTACCATCATGGTCTCATGGAGAAGATCGGTCTGTTTGTTCTTGGTTTTTTTTTTTAAGACTAAGTGGGCTCAAAGCTGAAAGTTCAATTGGGCTTTAAAATTTTTTTAAAATAAAATAATAAAATATCCTTGACCCGTTACAAACCGCCTGAACCCACTTGTAACTCGACTAATCCCATGTATAGATGGGTGGAAATGGATTTCATTTTACCCGACAATCCCAATCCGAACCCGACCGATGCTTACCCCGGCAAGAAACAATGACTTTTATTGGCGATATAATAAGCATAATTTATTGTTGATTTGAAGAAGAGTGGTACAATTAACTACTAAATGAATAGACCTGAATTAAGAACCATTGAAGACTATCAATTAAGAAGGTTTCATGGCAGGACTGGAATCAGGTGACTCTGCCCGATTTGGACCTGTAGGAACAAGCCTCTTAATCTCGTACTTGACATCAGAGTCCTTGAAAATAGAAGAAGGTTTTATAGCAGGTACTGGATCAGGTGGCTCTGCTCGATTTGGACCTGTAGGAACAAGCCTCTTGATCTCGTAGTTGACACCAGAAGCCTTGGAATCAGAAGAAGGTTTCACAGCACGTATTGGATCAGGATTTGGACCTGTAGGAACTAGACGGTCACTCGTAACAAGAGAAAATAACAAAAAAGACATTACAACCATCAAATAAACCTTTGAATTTTCCATCTCTCAAGTTTGTGCGTTAGCAATGCAAAACGAGGTATATTGTTGTAGGCTGTTTGTTAAATTTATAGCAATAGTTCAATGGTTATACGGGAAGAAATCATTGCACTTATTGTTTTATAAAATCTCTTTCTTTCTAATAATGGCAATGTGGTCAAACAAATCTGTAATTGTTTGAAGAAAATAATCGTAACCCGTAAATCAATCAATTTTTTAAATTTCTTTTTTTCTCCAGTGATGCTAAACTAGTCAAAGAAAATCTGTAATTAATTGGAAGAAAAAGGAAACATAACCGAAAAGTTCAATCAATCATTACCCAAAAAAATATATCAATGAAAACTGTCTATTTAAAGTATCCGCTCAGAATTCAGATCACATAAGTTTTATTACAATTAAAAATAAGTTTTAATGCTGCATATATTTAATTGTAAAAGTTAAATATACAATTTTATTGTTTAAAACAGTAATTAATGAATTGAAAGCGATAGAGTTTTGTTTTAAATTTTTATGACTGTATTATATTAACATTTAAGATTAGGCCCAATCGAGGGAGTGTGCTGATTTGTATATTAAGTATGATAGTCACTTTGTTGTCCAAAAAGTCTAAATAATTTAAACTCAAGCTTCCCAACTTATATACATTATAACCTTTTTTTTGTTGTTGCCGGGGCTTGGGCCATTTGATTTTTGAGTCAAAGGCCTCAATTTCAATTTTTTTTTTGGATTTTTTTAAATGAGCTATGATAGCATATTAACATTTAAGATTGAGCACAGTTGAGGGAGTGAACTGATTTGTATATTAGTATGAGAGTTACTTTGTTGTCCAAAAAGTCTAGACAATTTAAACTCAAGCTTCCCAACTTATATACATTACAACATTCTTTATTTTGCCCCACGTGGGACTTTATTCTCCAATATATTATATACTCCCTCCAGTCCTTATTATACGAAACAAAACCCTAAAACACACAGACCAAAGAAATGCATTGAAATAAACTAATTGTAATTAATATTCATATAAGTTTATAAAAATACCCTTTCTAATCTCAATTAATGTTCCACTTGTATGAAAAGTTGATACTATCTCGTAAATATAAATCATATAATAAATGAGGGTAAAATTAAAAATTAGTATTTAATATGTGTCAAAATTGATGTATGTTTCTTATATTTTGAAGAAAAAAGAAAAAAAAGAGTACACACTTATTTCTTAAAACGGGAACCAGAGGTAGTATCATTCTCTCAGAGATGGGAACCATTCAACTGACTTCTTGGCTAAAATGAAAGCTAGGAGTGATGTTAATAATATCAGTATCATTCAAGAGCCTCCCGCCGTTGGAATGTCTTTTATCCTGTTAGCAGATGCTATGGAGGTGCCTTTTGTGAGGCAATAGTCATGGGCTCCTTCTTTGCTTTTCTTGTTTTTCTTCTCCTTTGTAACCACAAAAAAAAAAAACAGAAAAAGAATGGATCTTCTCAATTTGGGGAAATTTTTTTGCATAATTCCACCATTCATTCATTAAACCTCACTTTTAAAATGAAAATATATTATATAATGAATAATGAAAGGTGGGATTATGCAAATTTACCATGTCAATTTTTTCCCAAATATCCGTGCATACATACAAGAAATTATTATATGTAAAGTAAACCTGTTGCACAAACAAAAACTCTATTTTCTTTCAAAAAGAAAAAAAAAAAAAAAAAACTCTATTGCATGCATGCATCTTTTTACGGGAAAAGGCGAATACTTTAGATTTTGGAGGGAATTATTACTTTTATATTTAATAATGATAATGATTAAATAGTAGATCATAAATATTCAATCCTCGAAACCTTGAACTATGCAGAATAGGTCTCAAATAAAAAAAAAATGGTTGGGTTGCTTACCAGTTTTTTTTTATATTATTATTTGGTGAAGAGTTGGATTTCTTTTGAATAAGGGGTAATATTTTTCTTCTAATATGTTACTATAACCATATTTTATTTGAGTATTTGTGTTTATATTATAATAATTTAAATTATTTGAAATTGAGTTTAATTGATATAAATTGTCAGTGTAAAATTTTTAGATCAGCAACCAATCAAAAGTTAAGATATAAATGATTTTTAAGATCGTCGGGATTGGAGTCAAGGATTTTTATTTTTAATTGGTTGATTGTATTATTACATTAAGTATTATTTACTTTTATATTATTTTGGATCAATTTCTTATCTCCTTTTCAATGGATTGATTCTTTTTTAAATTGAGCGAATCCTACTCTAATTTTTATTGCTTTTAAATTAACAAATCATATATTAGGATTGCAACCCTTTTATTATTCTAATAAAACATATCATATACAACATATTTCGATATACTCCCTTTAAATACTTATTAAGTGTTTAAAAGAATACATATTAAATAAAATAAAATAAAATAAAAACTTTTTATTTTTTGCACATAGAGGTGGGAATAGGTCAGACCGCTCGTCGGATGCCTATGACCTAGTCTATTTAAGGTCTAACTCGGCCCAACCTATATAGTAAAAATGTCAAGTCAAAGCTTATTGAAAATCTTATATATATAGCTAAAGAGGCTAGGCCTAAAGCTTTAAAAAAACCTACTAGGACTATCAGTTCATCCTATTTAATACATATACAAACATAAATATATATGTGTACTATAATATATTATAATACTATAATATATCATTTATAATATTTAAAAGTAAAGGCCTATTGACCCATTAATTAATTTAAATGTAGTGTTCTACTTGCCTATTATTTGTGAAGGCATAATGACCTATTTATCAGTATAGGTCTAAAGCTCTTTTGTTGCAATACGAGCAATACCATCCTGGGATACAAGGTTGCTTTAGCATATATGACTTTTTGAGGCTTGATCCTTGTATGAGAGAAACTTGAACAAATTCTGACTTGAGTAGACTGTTAAGTCTCTAAAATGTCTGATGTGCATTTCTCTAAGTTTTGATGAGAACCAAACATTGGTTAATGATTTAATTAACCTTCATATTGGTTGCTAACCTGTCAATCTAGTGTGCAGATTAAAACTGTAAGAATCATCCGTCCAACGCAAATAATAGAATCATTCGTCCAACGCAAATAATAGAATCATCCGTCCAACGCAAGTGATAGAATCATTCGTCCAACGCAAGTGATTGAAACGCACGTCCAACACTGTAGTGATAGAAGCCCACGTCCAAAACTGTAGTGATAGAAGCCCACGTCCAACACAAGTGATAGAAGCTCACGTCCAACACTGAAGTGATTGAAGCTCACGTCCAACGCAAGTGATAGAATCTCACGCCCAATACTAAAGTGATAAAAGTCAGCGTCCACTTAAGTGATAAAATCCAGCATCCACTAAAGTGATAAAAGTCAGCATCCACTAAAGTGACAGAAGCGCTCATCTACTGAAGCGATAGAAGTGCTCGTCTACTGAAGTGATAGAAGTGCTCGTCCACTAAGGTAACAGAAGCGCTCGTCCACACAAGTCTTTGGACTTGTTGAGTCCTTAATATGGAGCTCGTCTAATAGGTTACGTTCAACCAGTTAAAGGATCATCCGTCCAATGACATAGCATTTGGAGCTCGTCTACTAGCCCGAATGTAAAATCTTAAATGGCTAGATAGACGCAGCTATTTTCAAGATGGACGTGCTTATCCTATGAACACGAATTCTCTTAGAATTATCATAATCTTATTTCAAGAACCAGAATCAAGAATAGTCAGAAGTTACTCTCTCAAGCAACCTCGGATATCAGTACCAAAGACCAGTTAAGGAATGCTTCCAACATGCTTTATTCCCTAGTACCTCTAGTCCTTGCACGAAAAGGGAATTGTACTCAGCAAAGTACAAAAAACTCTCTGCACAACTCTGATATGGCTGTATCACGATGCATAAAACCATGATCCTTCATGTTAGAGTATAACCAACGTTCCTATTGCATTAATAGCTGTCCAGAACGACTCTATTGCATTTAATGAAGTTCTGCTATAAGCCAACATCTGAGGGAATATCTCTAACGGATCCTAAATGCTTGAAGACCATAAATACATAAGTCATTGAAGATGAAGGACATATAAGAGAGAATACATATAGCATTAAAGAGCCATTACTCCGTGCATTAATATCTTCACTCTTTCATTCTATATTCTTGAATCATTTGAAGTTATTACGCAGACTTTCCTAAGCTTTACATTTAAACCACTCTCTGAGTGTTAGTGAAAGATCTGTCTGTGAAAAGTTGTATTTATTACAAACCAAATCTCTCAAACAAACCTGAGTGAGACTGAAGAGGCTAAGTGTGTAAAGAATACTTGTCTTGAGACTGAAGAGGCTAGGTATGCAAACAATACTTGAGTCTGTAACCTGATCAATTATAGTGGATAAATCTTGGTGCTGCCAAGGACTGGACGTAGCTCTTTGCTTTAAAGAGTGAACCAGGATAAATAATTGTGTCAATCTCTCTTTCCTTAAATTCTTTAGTTGCTTTAGTTTTCTTATACGTTTATCAAGTGATGTGTTTGCCAAGGTCACCATTAAAATTTCATCAGACGAGCCACCCATCTGTCTTGTATCTTTCCACTCGTTTGAACCTAGCTTCTGTATGCGAAAAGGTTTCAACTTTGTTTAAATTCTGATAAACACAATTCAACCCTCTTTCTCGTGTTTATAGTTGTTTATTTCATAGACGACTCACTAAGTCTTAGTTAATTCAAAATTATTTAATAAGAGAGGAGACGTACACTTCACAAAACTTCACTAGACGAGTGAAGATCGGAGTCTTTAGTCGCATAGAAGTTCCTCGATTAAACATAGGCTTTAGTAACTTATTATACATGTGAGGCAGCTTCAGTAGACGGGTCAGAATGCTTCATTAGACGCATGTTTCTGCAAACATGACCTTTTTCACTTAGAGCAAACGTGTGTGATAATCCACCGTCTTATCTAATTTTCTCTATTATTTTAGAGTGAATTTTATCAATTATATAATTTGAGTTAAATGCTTGATTTAGTCTAAATTAGACTTTGTTTTCTATTTCAATTATTTTAGGATCAATGTTTGTATTTAATTAATTTTAATTAGATTTTAATTAATTTCTCACGTTACTTTTATTTTGATTTTTAGGAATGTATCAAGAAAGAAAAGAAGAGAAATCTATTAAATAAAAAATAGAAAAATAGAGCACTTGGTCAATGAATGTGAAGATCCAACAAAAGCCAACGTGAATAAGTTTTTACCCTAGGCCCCACGTCCAATTCATAAGGAAGCAGATTTGATCAAATATGAGAAGGCCTTGGATAATTGCTAATTTGCTAAAGTGCGTGAAATGTTGAAGCAAATGGAAATTGAAAGAATGACATGTAGGCTTCGAATAAAAGTGTGCTAAGGTGATGTCTTATTAGGCGGGAGAGATAAAAAAGCCACCCATGGCCCATGTTCAAGGAAGCAATTAAATTAGAATTGAAAGTGAGGTACATGATTTTTGCGTATGGTCCCTTGTTATTTGTTGAAGCCTCTAGTTCCAAATGCAGGTTATATTGAATTGCTTAAATACCTTCTGCTTAGCTTCTAGACAGAAAGTAAATCCTAATAAAACTAGTATTTATTTTTCTAAAGATGTGTTGTCTAATTTGCACCAGAAAAAAACTGGTGCAACATTGATCCTTTTTTGACTGACCAATAGTTCTCTTGCAATTTGACACATCAGCAATTTAACTTTTGGGTGAGTTTTATCTGGTAAAATAGTATAATGGTATAATGTTGTACAAAAACATGTATATTATATATCGGTATCATGTATTTGGATCATATATTTCATTTTGTTTGAATGTTTTTATCCATTGTTTTTTTAACGTATTTCTTCAGTGTTAACAAGAATGGTAATCACCTTTACCAAAAAAAAATGGCAATCACCATCTTTGGTGTGGTCGACGAGGAGGCAGTAGGAGGTGTCGGCAGCAAGTCCCAGAGGCGGAGAGAGTGATGTGGCCGTCGGAGGAAAGGAAGGAAGTGAGAACGTCCAGGGAGACGGCAGCGAGCGACACCGTCTGGTGAGATCTGGTTCTACGGCACAACCCAAATCAGCAAATCTCAGATTATGAGGAGCAAGCCCCACTTGGCGGGTTCCAAGAAACCCATACACAGAGCAGTAAGAATGTTGAAAAACAAGCTCATGATACCCAGTTTGCCAAACAGGTATCTTGGAGCCGATATTCATCAAGGAAGGGCAACTTCTAATAATTTTAAACATATCTTAGACAAAGTATAGAATGGGCTCAGTGGTTGGAAGCAACAATGCCTTTCAATGACAGGGTGATAGAATTCAGAAAAGGAAAGTCCATATAATATACTGGAATACTCTTTGTAAACCCAAAAATGTTTTGTCTTCTGCAGCATTACACAGTGTAGATCCATCGCCCTCAACCTCATCAGTTGCCTCCTTTGTGCAAAATAACGGGGACTAGGATTTCTCTAAATTACTGCAACTCCTCCCACTAGACATAGTGAACAAAATTAGAGTTGTACCGGCCCCCCTCAAGAGATGACATATTGAACAGTGTTGCTTGGAAGAGGAACCCGAATGGGAATTTCTCAGCTAAAAGTGCATATCAATCATCAACACTCCCGTGTGAAGGGTGGATTTTTTTTACTTTAAATCAAGATGATTGGTTTTATGTATGCATATCTCAAGACATGGGGGTTGACATCAACATGAGTTGGGCAGATGTGTTTCGAGTTTCATGTTGGTATCTCTGGAAATGAGGAAATAGAGCATTATTTGACAATGGATTAACTCCTCCCCTCAACAAAGTAGCAGTGATTCAACGTTTTATACTCTTATTGGCTTGGAATCGCGGTTACGGAAGGGTAATGTGACTCATTGATGTAGGTGTTGATTTGGTTCTTATTGTGCTTTATTCATGTGAATTGATTGATCACCTATTTATATGTCTTATATATCCTAGAGAGGAATTGAGAAGTGAACCTAGGTATTAGATCCATTGAAATTAAACATAGAACTTAAATCACAAGAGTTAGAAGCGCTCCTTCGAGGGTACCACTGAATTATCATAAATCGTAATGTTTCATTTAAATACAATTACCACGAGAATATGAATTGGTTTAATTGGACACGATTCTTGTATCTCGAGAAGGTGTAACACCCCGTTTTTCGTAAATAAGCTTAATGCGTTTATATATATATATATATATGTATGTATGTATGTATGTATGTATGTATGTATGTATGTATGTATGTATGTATGTATGTATGTATGTATGTATATGCTTGTTATGTTTGTTTTTTATGTCTAAGTTTATGTTTGGGGAAGTTTAGCTTTAGAAATGTTCAATCCTGTTAGAGTCCTAGTAACACGTTTTACCGTTTTGGCCATATCTTGAGTTCTAGATGTCTGATTAAGGTGATGTTTGATACGCTGGAAAGCTAATAGAATTATCTACAAGTCTTATTTATGTGTTTTGACCAATTCTGTCGTTTAGTTGGTCTCGCAGCATATTGTCGTGCTCAGGTCACAGAGTCTATAAATAGAACAATTCTGTGAGGGTTGCAAGCCAAACCCTGTTTTGGCACTCTGCGCAATTCTAGTACGACAAAAACCTCTTCCCTTTCCCTTCCCTTGAACCCCTTGAAGTTCTTAGAGTTTGTGAGTCCGTTTGGGAGAGAAGTTACGCGTGTTAGCATCATTTAAGGTAACGTAGTTATCCCTCATTAATCTCCTTTTCCCTTTCTTTTGAATTGGGGATTAATTGACTGTTCTCTACTTATTTGGCCAATACTTGAGGAACCCGTCGAGCCGCTTGGGGGAATGACACCAGTTTCGTTTACGCTTAGCTAAGGGGTTTGATCTTCATACCATGTATGAGGAGAAGGAATAATATTGACATGTAGGCGTTGGGGGTAGCGTAAGATGAAGGGTTAAACCATGACCCTGTCATATGTTGTTTGTCTATTCGATGTTAATTGATGTATGTATGATATGATTATAATGCTAATGACGTGCTTTAATTGTTGTACTGTTTGATGTTAATTATTGATGATGTATGATTGGATGTTATTGATATGCCCAATTGAGTATGATGTTTAATGATACCATGAATGTTCATGATGATGATGATGCTATTATGATGATAATGATGTTGTTATGATAATGATGAGACTATTATGATAATGATGATGATGATGTGGTGCTCTGAATGAGTGTTGAGTGTTGTGGATGTTAATGTCAACAATGACGTTAATAAGACTCTAACCAATTAATAGAGCTTATTAATGATGTTTAGACCTTAGAAGAGATGTTAATAAAGATGAATGCATTTAATAGATGTTTTCCCAGTTTGTTCATAAAACATGAATATAGTATGAGAGGCAATGTTATGTTCATAGGGCTTAGGTAAAGACTCTAGGATTGATTAGTGAGTGTTTAAAGGACGTTAGTAATGAAGCTAGAAGTAAAAGACATGGGACCAATTAAAGATAATGAAACTGATGATTGATGGTGTAGCTTAAACTAATAGGTTTTATCCTTGAATGCCTTAGGAAACATAGTGAGGGTTGCTCAGCCCTTCTGCCCAGAAACAGTACGGCCACGCTCCATTGAGCACAGTCGTGCTCAACAGTCAGCACGACCATGCTTCCCTGTACAGATCAGAACGCAGAACAGTAACAAGGGGTGTTTTACCCCCAAACACCTATAATAATGAAGTCGACACCAAACCAAGTAAAGACAAATTAGACAACTTAAAGATAATAATGTACCTTGGTAGCCGAGTGACCAAGGGGGACCTGATACTTAATGGTCAAGGTGTTGAGCTCTGGTGCCTATGGACCAGAGTGTTAATAACTAAAGTGAAAAGATGTCGTTCTGTACCTCGGTAGCCGAGTGACCAAGGGGGCCTCGATAGCCTAGTGGTTGAGGTGTTAAGCTCTGGTGCTTTGTTGCTTTGTACCTTGGTAGCCGAGTGGCCAAGGGGGCCTTGATGCATAATGTCAAGGTGTCGTTAAAAGATATTGGACCTTGGTAGCCGAGTGGCCAAGGGGGCCTTTATGCATAATGTCAAGGTGTCATTAAAAAATATTGGACCTTGGTAGCTGAGTGGCCAAGGGGTCCTTGATGCTTAATTATCAAGGTGTTGAGCTCTGGTGCTTTTTGGCCAGAGTGTAAGTGAAAATATTATGTGATAAAAGATTAAATATGAAAGATAATTGATAATGATGATGAACTTGGGTAGTCGAGTAGCCCAAGTGGAGGTGGTGATTGTTGACTGTGCGTTGTATTGCTCATTCAGACATTGGAGTAGTGGAGTAGTGTTGCATCACATAACATACCTTGTTTGGAATAATTAATATATATATATATATATATATATATATATATATAGATATATATATATATATATATAGATAGATAGATATGATATTGATGTGGTGAGATGGTTATGTTTGATATGCTATCTTTTTATGATGCATGAGGAGCAAGCCCCACTTGGTGGGTTCCAGGAAACCCATACACAGAGCAGTAAGAATGTTGAAAAACAAGCTCATGATACCCAGTTTGCCAAATAGGTATCTTGGAGCCGATATTCATCAAGGAAGGGCAACTTCTAATAATTTTAAACATATCTTAGACAAAGTATAGAATGGGCTCAGTGGTTGGAAGCAACAATGCCTTTCAATGACAGGGAGAATCGCCCTTGCCAATTTTGTGCTTGGAGCATTAGCATCATTTCAAATCCCTAAGTCTATTTGCCAAGCCATAGAAAATTCCCAAAGACAATTTGTTTAGGGTGATACAATTCAGCAAAGGAAAGTCCATCTAATAAACTGGAATACTCTTTGTAAACCCAAAAATGTTGTCTTCTGCAGCATTACACAGTGTAGATCCATCGCCCTCAAGCGCGTCAGTTGCCTCCTTTGTGCAAAATAATGGGGACTAGGATTTCTCTAAATTACTGCAACTCCTCCCACTAGACATAGTGAACAAAATTAGAGTTGTACCGGCCCCCTCAAGAGATGACATATTGAACAATGTTGCTTGGAAGAGGAACCCGAATGGGAATTTCTCAACTAAAAGTGCATATCAACCATCAACACTCCCGTGTGAAGGGTGGATTTTTTTACTTCAAATCAAGATGATTGGTTTTATGTATGCATATCTCAAGACATGGGGGTTGACATCAACATGAGTTGGGCAGATGTGTTTCAGAGTTTCATGTTGGTATCTTTAGAAATGGAGAAATAGAGCATTATTTGACAATGGATTCATTCCTCCCCTCAACAAAGTAGCAGTGATTCAACGTTTTATTAGAGACATTACAATTGCAAATGAGCCTTTCAATGCGAAGGATCCTAAAAGTCACACATTAAATGTGAGATGGAGCCCCCCCAAGAGATGGGGGACTGCGGTGGATTGATTGATCCGGGATGATGCAGGTGTGGGACTCTGATTGGCATGGAATCACAGTTACGGAAGGGTAATGTGACTCATTGATGCAGGTGTTGATTTGGTTCTTATTATGCTTCGTCCATGTGAATTGATTGATCGCCTATTTGTATGTCTTATATATCCTAGAGAGGAACTGAGAAGTGAACCTAGATATTAGATCCATAGAAATTCTACTCAGGACTTAAATCACGAGAGTTAGAAGCGGTCCTTCGAGGGTACCATTGAATTATCATAAATCGTGATGTCTTTCATTTAAATACAATTACCACGAGCGTAAGAATTGGTTTAATTGGGCACGATTCTTGTATCTCGAGAGGATGTAACACCCCGTTTTTCGTATATAAGCTTAATGTGTTTATATATATATATATATATATATATATATATATATATATATATATATGTTTGTATATGCTTGTTATGTTTGTTTTTGATGTCTAAGTTTATGTTTGGGGAAGTTTAGCTTTAGAAAGGTTCAATCCTGTTAGAGTTCTAGTAACATGTTTTACCGTTTTGGCCATATCTTGAGTTCTAGATGTCCGATTAAGGTGATCTTTGATGCGCTGGAAAGCTAATAGAATTATCTACAAGTATTATTTATGTGTTTTGACCAATTTGGTCATTTAGTTGGTCTCGCAGCGTATGGCCGTGCTCAGGTTACAGAGTCTATAAATGGAACAATTCCGTGAGGGTTGCAAGTCAAACCCTGTTTTGGCACCCTGGGTAATTATAGTACGACAAAAACCTCTTCCCTTTCCCTTCCCTTGAACTCCTTGAAGTTCTTAGAGTTTGTGAGTCCGTTTGGCAGAGAAGTTACGCGTGTTAGCATCGTTTAAGGTAACGTAGTTATTCTTCCTTAATCTCCTTTTCTCTTTCTTTTGAATTGGGGATTAATTGGTTGTTCTCTTCTTATTTGGACAAGACTTGAGGAACCCGTCGAGCCGCTTGGGGGAATGACACCAGTTTTGTTTACGCTTAGCTAAGGGGTTTGATCTGCATACCATGTATGAGGAGAAGGAATAGTATTGACATGTAGGCGTTGGGGGTAGCGTAAGATGAAGGGTTAAACCATGACCCTGTCATATGTTGTTTGTCTATTCGATGTTAATTGATGTATGTATGATATGATTATAATGTTAATGACATGCTTTAATTGTTGTACTATTTGATGTTAATTGTTGATGATGTCTGATTGGATGTTATTGGTATGCCCAATTGAGTATGATGTTTAATGATACCATGAATGTTCATGATGATGATGATGCTATTATGATGATAATGATGTTGTTATGATAATGATGAGACTATTATGATAATGATGATGATGATGTGGTGCTCTGAATGAGTGTTGAGTGTTGTGGATGTTAATATCAACAATGACGTTAATAAGACTCTTGAAATAGACAGCTATAAACAAGAGAAGGGGGGTTAAATTGTGTTTATCAGAATTTATGCAGAGTTGAAATCTTTTTGCAAACAAAAAGGCTAGATTTGGACGAGTGGAAGAATACAAGGTGGACGAGTGACTTTTGCAAGCACACCACTTGATAGACGTAAGAAAACTAAGGCAATTAAAGAGTTTAAGGGAAGAGAGATTAACACGGTTATTTATCATGGTTCACTCTTCAAAGCAAAGAGTTACGTCCAGTCCTTGACAGCACCAAGATTTATCCACTATAACTGATAAGGTTACAGACTCAAGTATTATTTGCACACCTAGCCTCTTCAGGCTCAAGACAAGTATTGTTTTCACACCTAGCCTCTTCAGGCTCCAGACAAGTATTGTTTTCACACCTAGCCTCTTCAGGCTCAAGACAAGTATTATTTTCACACCTAGCCTCTTCAGGCTCACTCTGGTTTGTTTGAGAGATTGGGTTTGTAATAAATACAACTTCTCACAGGCAGATCTTTCACTAACACTTAGAGAATGGTTTAAATGTAGGGCTTAGGAAAGTCTGCGTAATAACTTCAAAATGATTGAAGAATACAGAATAAAAGAATGAAGAAATAAATGCGCAGAGTAATGACGTTTTAATGCAATGTGTATTCTCTTCTTCTTCATCTTCAATGGCTTCTGTATTTATGGTCTTTAAGCATTTAGGATCCGTTAGAAATATCCCCTCAGATGTTGGCTTCAAGCAGAACTTCATTAATTGCAATAGAGTCGTTCTCGGCAGTCATTAATGCAATAGAGTCGTTCTGGGCAGTCATTAATGCAATAGAGTCATTGGTTGTACTCTAACATGAAGGATCATGGCTTTATTCATCGTGATACAGCCATATCAAAGTTGTGCAGAGAGCTTTTTGTACTTTACTGAGTACACTTCCCTTTTTGTGTAAGGACCAGAGGTACTAGGGAATAAAGCACATTGGAAGCATTCTTTAACTGGTCTTTGGTTCTGATTATCCAAGATTGCTTGAGAGAGTAGCTTCTGACTTTTCTTGATAATCGTGAAACTGAGTAGGAGAGAAGTCTTCAAGTCTCTTTCTGGTTCTTGAACTAAGATTCTGATAATACTTATAGAATTCGCGTTCATAAGATAAATGTTTCCATCTTGAAAATAATCACGTCTATCTAGTCATTTCAGTTCTCATTCGGGCTAGTAGACGGGCTCCATATTAAGGACTTAGCAAGTCCAAAGACTAATGGACGAGCGCTTCTGTCACCTTTAGTGGACGAGCACTTTTATTACTCTAGTGGACGAGAGGCTCTGTTACTCTAGTGGATGAGAGCCTTTGTTACTTTAGTGGACGAGAGCCTCTGTTACTCTAGTGGACGAGCTCCATTTGCCACGTCATTGGACGAGCCATTCTGTCCTTAATGGACGAGCTCCAAATGCCACGTCATTGGACGAGTCATACTGACCTTAATGGACGAGCTCTAAATGCCACATCATTGGACGAGTCATTCTGACCTTAATGGACGGGCTATTCTGATACTTTAATGGTCGCGCTCCAAATTCCACGCTAGTAGACGCTGGCTTTCATCACTTTAGTGGACGCAAGTTTCTATCTCTTGCGTTCTGGACGTGCGCTTCAATCACTACAGTGTTGGACGTCTGCTTGTTTACACTTTGTTGGACATCTGTTTGTTTCACTTTGTTGGACGTCTGTTTGTCATATTTAATCTGCACACTCGATAGACAGGTTAGCAACCAATATGAAGGTTAATTAAATCATTAACCAATGTTTAGTTCTCATCAAAACTTAGGGAAATGCACATCAGACATTTTAGAGACTTAACAATCTCCCCCTTTTTGATGATGACAAACATTGAGATGATTTAATGAACCTCAGAAATTATCAACAAAGAAAATAGCATATATCAGACAGGTTGAAATTTTCTTAAGTGAACAGGTTATATTGCAAATAGGTTATATCATATTCATTCTCCTATTCTCCTATAACATATTTCTATCACAAATCTCAATTTCTCCTATTCTCCCCCTTTTGTCAACATCAAAAAGGGTTATCAAGTTTTATTTATGTGATATGTTAAGGGCAAGATAACATGTTAAGAAAATCATAGTAATGCAGCAAGCATATTAGACATACTCCACTTAAACTATTGTATCATTACTCCCCTGAACTAATGCTTAGTTTAAAGAACATGTATATAGGAGTAAAGACAGATTTAGCACAGACAGCTTAACATTCAGACATGTCATTCAACAATGCAATGCATGTTTAGATTATCTCTAATAAATAAAAACCTTTCTTCTGCGAGGGGTTTAGTGAAAATATCAGCCCATTGATTTTCAGTTTTAACAAACTTAATATCAAAGATGCCTTTTTGAACATAATCCCTAATGAAATGATGTTTGATTTCAATATGTTTAGCCTTAGAATGTTGAATTGGATTTTTAGTTAAGCATATAGCACTCGAATTATCACACCATACAGATATGTTATGTTCATAAATAGAGTAATCCTCAAATTGATGTTTTACCCATAAGAGTTGAGAGCAGCAACTAGCAGCAGAGATGTATTCTGCTTCAGCAGTAGATAGGGAAATGGTTGTCTGCCTCTTGCTTGACCATGAGACTAAACTTGCTCCAATGAAGTGACATCCTCCACTAGTGTTTTTTCTTTCTATTCTGTCTCCAGCAAAATCAGCATCACAATATCCCACTGATCTGTATTCTTTTGATCTTAAATACAGTAAACCAAGATTAGTAGTTCCAAGCAAATATCTAAATATTCTTTTAACAGCCTTAAGATGAGATTCTCTAGGATCAGATTGGAATCTAGCACACATACAGACACTAAATTGAATGTCAGGTCTGCTTGAAGTTAAGTAATCAAGAGAGCCAATCATACCTCTGTAGACAGTTTGATCTACCTTTTTACCTTCATCATCTTTGCTTAGTTTTGCATTGGGTTGCATAGGGGTTTTCATGAGCTTTGCATTTTCCATTTTGTATTTATTGAGTATCTCCTTGGTATATTTTTGTTGATGAATATAAATTCCATCACTTGTCTGCTTGATTTGTAATCCAAGGAAGAACTTCAATTCTCCCATCATGCTCATCTCAAATTCAGCTTGCATTAGATTTGAAAATTCCTTGCACAGCTTTTCATTAGTTGCTCCAAAAATAATATCATCAACATATATTTGAACTATAATAAAGTTCTCTTTAGAGCATTTTTTAAACAGGGTAGTGTCTACTTGTCCTCTAATAAAACCATTATGCATGAGAAAAGAACTGAGTCTATCATACCATGCTTTAGGTGCTTGTTTCAAACCATATAATGTCTTTTTTAGTTTGAAAACGTGATCTGGTTTATCAGTATCCTCAAAACCAGGGGGTTGTTTAACATACACTTCTTCTTCAATTATATCATTTAGAAAAACACTTTTTACATCCATTTGAAACAGGGTAATTTGGTGTTGTGCAGCATATGACATTAAAATGCGTATGGCTTCTATTCCAGCTACAGGTGCAAAGGTTTCAGTATAATCAATACCTTCTTGTTGGTTATAGCCTTGAGCTATTAACCTTGCTTTATTTCTGACAACTTTACCATCTTCATCCAATTTGTTTCTGAAGATCCATCTTGTTCGAATAACTGACTTGTTTTTAGGCTTAGAGACAAGAGTCCAGACATCATTTCTGGTGAACTGGTTAAGTTCTTCTTGCATAGCAAGAATCCAGCTTTCATCCTCAAGAGTTTCTTCAATGCGTTTAGGCTCCAAATCTGAAATAAAGGCCACATTGCTTGACTCTCTTAATGTGGATCTGGTTCTTACTCCTTCAGAAGGATTTCCAATAATAAGATCCTTAGGATGATGAGTTTTGAACTTCCAATCCCTTTTGAGATTATCATGAAGATCTTGACTTGTCTGCTGACTGGTCTATTCCACTTGTTTTTCAGCCTGAGGCACAAGTTCTGTTTTGATTAGATCGGATTGTTGACTTTCTGGCTTGTTTATATCAAGACCTGCAAGATCATCTTCTAGATCTGATAGTTCTTTATCGGTCTTTAATCCATCATTGAATTTAACATGAACAGATTCTTCAATAATACAAGTTCTTGAATTGTAAACTCTAAAAGCCTTAGACTTTTCAGAATAACCTACGAAAATACCTTTATCTACCTTAGAATCAAACTTTCCAAGATTATCTTTGGTATTCAGAATAAAACATTCACATCCAAAAGCATGAAAATAAGATATGTTGGGGCTTTTTTCTTTCCACAATTCATAAGGATTCCTCTTTAGAAAAGGCCTAATAAGTATTCTGTTTTGTACATAACAAGCAGTGTTTACAGCTTCTGCCCAGAAGTACTTAGGGAGATTATTTTCATTGAGCATAGATCTAGCCATCTCTTGCAAAGATCTGTTCTTTGTCTGAACCACTCCATTTTTCCGTGGAGTTCTAGGTGCAAAGAAATTGTGAAAGATTTCATTCTCCTCACAGAACTGTCTAAACTGCTCATTTTCAAATTCTCCCCCGTGATCACTTCTAAGGGTAGAAATATAGAAACCCTGCTCATTTTGTACTCTTTTGCAGAATACTGAGAAAGCCTTAAAAGACTCATCCTTGTGTGTTAGGAAGACTACCCATGTGTATCTAGAATAGTCATCAACTATGACAAATCCATATTTTCTTCTTGCCAGGCTGGCAACACTAACTGGTCCAAACAGATCCATGTGTAACAACTGAAGAGGTCTAGAGGTTGATACTTGGTTTTTAGATTTGAAACTTGATTTTATCTGTTTACCTCTCTGACATGCATCACACAAGACATATTTCTTAAATCTAATATCAGGCAATCCTCTCACGAGATTATTCCTTTTAAATTCAGAAATTAGTTTCATACTAGCATGTCCTAGTTTATTATGCCATAACCATCTCTCATCCTCTTTAGACATCAGACAGGTTACACTTTGATCTGAGAGATCAGACAGTTCAATTAGCTGAAAAGAAGGTTTTGCCACTACAGTCTTTAACTATGCATACATCCTTGGTAAAGGAAACATCAAAACCACTATCACATAATTGACTTATGCTAAGCAAATTGTGTCTTAATCCTTTAACCATAAGAACATTAGATATAGAGGGAAGATGGGTTTACCACCAATAGTACCAATTCCTATAACTTTCCCTTTCTGATTTCCTCCTGAGGCAACGTGTCCTCCTTTCTTAAGTTGGAGGTCTAGGAACATAGACCTTTCTCCTGTCATATGACGCGAGCAGCCACTGTCCAGGTACCAGCAGTGGTGTTTTCTTTGTCCTGTTGAGGACATCTGCAACAAAAATTATTTGATCTTTAGGTACCCATATTTTTCTGGGTCCTTTTCTGTTAGTTCTAAGAGTCTGTAAAGACTTTCTTCTCTTCTTATGGATACACTTAGACATAACATGCCCAGTGTTTCCACAGAAGTTACAAATAGGTGTTGATTTGGTTACAATTGACTTAACAGATACTGTAGGAACTTTAGTTGATACTTTATGATGTGTCTGATGGACATATCCAATACCTTCTTTGTTAAGAGAGTGCTTCTGAATGCCAAGTAGCTTAGTTAGATTGTCTCTACCATTAACAAATTTGGCAAGATCAGAAGTGAGCTCTTCCACTTTCTGTTGAAGTTTTTCAACTTCTTCAGATGGTGATGTTTCACTTGAGATCTTAGCTTCATTAGACTTTTCTGTCTTCAACTCACTGTTCTCTTTGGCCAACTTCTCGTACTCTTGAGATTTCTGTTTATGCTCACTGGTGAGCTTTACATACACTCTCTTGAGGGATTTGAAGGCTTTAGATAAGCAGTTGGATTCCTCCAACAACTCCTCATAGGCATCAAGTAATTCCTCATAGTCAGGATGTACCTCATCATTAGAGTCTGAGTCAGTGTTGGCCATCAAACAGAGATTGGCTTCTTCCTCTGTTTCTTCATCAGAAGATGTTGACTCCAGATCCTCCCAAGTAGCCATCATTCCTTTCTTCTTCTTCTTGAAGAATTTCTTAAAAGGGGCCTTCTTGAGTTGAGGACATTCAGCCTTGAAGTGACCGGGCTTCTTGCACTCATAGCAAACAATTGGACTTTTGTCTGTTGAGGTGGATTCTTTGAAGTTCTTGTCCTTGTTGAACCTTCTGAATGGCCTATCCCTCTTGAACTTCTTTTTCTATAGGAGAAGCTTTATCTTCCTGGTCAGGAGAGACAACTCTTCATCACTCTCAGAATCCTCGAGTTCTGATAGGTCAGCATCACTGGATGACTCATCTGCCTTCAGAGCCTTGGGAACTTTTGCTGACTTTTGATCAGCTTTCAGAGCAATTGACTTGCCCTTATTTGGTGCAACTTTATCTCCAAGTTCTTACTCATGACCAGTGAGTGTTCCAAGAAGTTAATCCATAATCAAGGTAGTGAGATCCTTGGCTTGGGAGATAGCAGTGACCAAAGGTCTCCACTGTTTAGGTAGACTTCTCAGAATCTTTCCAACCTTCTCAATGTTGGTATAGACTTTGCCAAGAGATTTTAAATTGTTGATTATAGTTTGGAATCTTTCTTTCATCTGAGCAACATATTCTCCTTCCTCCATGACGAATAGTTCATACTTTCTGACAAGTATGGCAATCTTTGACTCTTTGACTTTAGCTGTTCCTTCATGTGTGACAACTAAAGTGTCCCATATTTCCTTTGCAGAGTCACAAGCACAAACCTTCTCAAACTCCTCCGGACTGAGAGCACAAATGATGTTATATCTGGCTTTGTGGTTCAGCTACCATTTTGTCTTTTCTGCACCGGTCCACTGAGCTTTTGATTTGTCAGTGTTATCATCATTCTTGGGAGTGAATGGACCATCTGTGATGACATCCCAAAGATTAGAGTTTGTGGATAGAATAAACCATTGAAATCTATATTTCCAGTAGTTGTAGTTTTCTCCATTGAAGTAAGGAGGTCTAATTAGGGAAGATCCTTCAGTCTGATGACTTCCACTTGAACTAGCTCCAGCCGTCATGTCTATTCTTCAGGATCTTTTACCTCGACACTGTTAGATGCTCAACCCAGAGGCTGAGCTCTGATACCAACTGAAATAGACAGCTATAAACACGAGAAGGGGGGTTGAATTGTGTTTATCAGAATTTAAGCAGAGTTGAAATCTTTTCGCAAACAAAAAGGCTAGATTTGGACGAGTGGAAGAATACAGGGAGGACGGGTGACTTTTGCAAGCACACCACTTGATAGACGTAAGAAAACTAAGGCAATTAAAGAGTTTAAGGGAAGAGAGATTGACACGGTTATTTATCCTGGTTCACTCTTCAAAGCAAAGAGCTACGTCCAGTCCTTGGAAGCACCAAGATTTATCCACTATAACTGATAAGGTTACAGACTCAAGTATTATTTGCACACCTAGCCTCTTCAGGCTTAAGACAAGTATTGTTTTCACACCTAGCCTCTTCAGGCTCAAGACAAGTATTATTTTCACACCTAGCCTCTTCAGTCTCACTCTGGTTTGTTTGAGAGATTGGGTTTGTAATAAATACAACTTCTCACAGGCAGATCTTTCACTAACACTCAGAGAGTGGTTTAAATGTAAGGCTTAGGAAAGTCTGCGTAATAACTTCAAAATGATTGAAGAATACAGAATAAAAGCATGAAGAAATAAATGTGCAGAGTAATGGTATTTTAATGCAATGTGTATTCTCTTCTTCATCATCTTCAATGGCTTCTGTATTTATGGTCTTCAAGTATTTAGGATCCGTTAGAGACATCCCCTCAGATGTTGGCTTCAAGCAGAACTTCATTAATTACAATAAAGTCGTTCTGGGCAGTCATTAAGACAATATAGTCGTTCTGGGAAGTCATTAATGCAATAGAGTCGTTGGTTGTACTCTAACATGAAGGATCATGGCTTTGTTCATCGTGATACAGCCATATCAAAGTTGTGCAGAGAGCTTTTTGTACTTTACTGAGTACACTTCCCTTTTTGTGTAAGGACCAAAGGTACTCGGGAATAAAGCACGTTGGAAGCATTATTTAACTGGTCTTTGGTTCTGATTATCCAAGGTTGCTTAAGAGAGTAGCTTCTGACTTTTCTTGATAATCGTGAAACTGAGTAGGAGAGAAGGCTTCAAGTCTCTTTCTGGTTCTTGAACTAAGATTCTGATAATCCTTATATAATTCGCGTTCATAAGATAAGTGCTTCCATCTTGAAAATAATCACGTCTATCTAGTCATTTGAGTTCTCATTCAGGCTTGTAGACGAGCTCCATATTAAGGACTTAGCAAGTCCAAAGACTAGTGGACGAGCGCTTCTGTCACCTTTAGTGTACGAGCACTTCTATTACTCTAGTGGACGAGAGCCTTTGTTACTTTAGTGGACGAGAGCCTCTGTTACTCTGGTGGACGAGAGCCTCTGTTACTCTAGTGGACGAGCTCCATTTGCCACGTCATTAGACGGGCCATTCTATCCTTAATGGACGAGCTCCAAATGCCACGTCATTGGACGAGTCATACTGACCTTAATGGACGAGCTCCAAATGCCACGTCATTGGACGAGTCATTCTGACCTTAATGGATGGGCTATTCTGATACTTTAATGGACGCGCTGTTCTGATACTTTAATGGACGCGCTCCAAATGCCACGTTAGTAGATGCTGGCTTTCATCACTTTGGTGGACGCAAGTTTCTATCTCTTGCGTTCTGGACGTGCGCTTCAATCACTACAGTGTTGGACGTCTGCTTGTTTACACTTTGTTGGACGTCTGTTTGTTTCACTTTGTTGGACGTTTGTTTGTTTCACTTTGTTGGACGTCTGTTTGTCATATTTAATCTGCACACTCGATAGACAGGTTAGCAACCAATATGAAGGTTAATTAAATCATTAACCAATGTTTAGTTCTCATCAAAACTTAGGAAAATGAACATCAGACATTTTAGAGACTTAACAACTCTAACCAATTAATAGGGCTTATTAATGATGTTTAGACCTTAGAAGAGATGTTAGTAAAGATGAATGCATTTAAGGGATGTTTTCCCAGTTTGTTCATAAAACATGAATATAGTATGAGAGGCAATGTTATGTTCATAGGGCTTAGGTAAAGACTCTAGGATTGATTAGTGAGTGTTTAAAGGATGTTAGTAATGAAGCTGGAAGTAAAAGACATGGGAACAATTAAAGATAATGAAACTGATGATTGATGGTGTAGCTTAAACCAATAGGTTTGATCCTTGAATGCCTTAGGAAACATAGTGAGGGTTGCTTAACCCTTCTGCCCAGAAACAGTACGGCCACACTCCATTGAGACGGCCGTGCTCAACAGTCAGCACGACCGTGCTTGACTTAACAGTCAGCACGCCCGTGATCGTGCTTCCTTGTCGTGCTTACCTGCACAGATCAGAACGCAGAATAGTAACAAGGGGTGTTTTACCCCCAAACACGTATAATAATGATGTATACACCAAGCCAAGTAAAGACAAATTAGACAACTTTAAGATAATAATGTACCTTGGTAGCAGTGTGACCAAGGGGGCCTGATACTTAATGGTCAAGGTGTTGAGCTCTAGTGCCTATAGACCAGAGTGTTAATAACTAAAGTGAAAAGATGTTGTTATGTATCTCGGTAGTCGAGTGGCCAAGGGGGCCTCGATAGCCTAGTGGTTGAGATGTTAAGCTTTGGTGCTTATTGGCCAGAGTGTTGTTGCTCTGTACCTTGGTAGCCGAGTGGCCAAGGGGGCCTTAATGCATAATGTCAAGGTGTCGTTAAAAGATATTGGACCTAGGTAGCCAAGTGGCCAAGGGGGCCTTGATGCATAATGTCAAGGTGTCATTAAAAATATTGGACCTTGGTAGCCGAGTGGCCAAGGGAGCCTTGATGCTTAATGGTCAAGGTGTTGAGCTCTGGTGCTTTTTGGCCAGAGTGTAAGTGAAAATATTATGTGATAAAAGATTAAATATGAAAGATAACGTTGATAATGATGATGAACTTGGGTAGTCGAGTAGCCCAAGCGGAGGTGGTGATTGTTGACCGTGCACTATGTTGCTCATTCATGCATTAGAGTAGTGGAGTAGCGTTGCATCGCATAACATACCTTGTTTGGAATGATATATATATATATATATATATATATATATATATATATATATATATTTATATATATGATATTGATGTGGTGAGATGGTTATGTTTGATATGTTATGTTTTTATGATGCATGTTCATCTTGCTAACTGCTTCCATGCCGTTATGTTGATACATATGTTTCTTACTCCCCGTCTTTTGTTGTTTGTTTACATGTATCTTTTGGATATGCAGAGGACGATGAGCAGCTTGTTGAGGAGTGACTCTGAGGAGCCGTTACTCGTAGTTTAGTTTGTTTCAGTTTTAGTTTGTTGTCCGAGTTGTTTTATCGGATTGGTTATACCAGCTCTGTAATGTGACATCGGGGTTGGGTTTCGTTTATGTTTCAGTAATGTTATGTTTTATTTTTATAAACATGTTTTTGGTTTTTCCGGGTTTGAAGTTATGTTACAATGCGACAGCCTCTGCCCGGTTTTTATTATTATGATATAATATGCATGTGTTCCTTTCTTTTATATCTTTTACACTTTATGAATACATGCGGGGTAGAGGGTGTCCCATTTAGTGGTATCAGAGCAAGTATGTCCTATTAGGCCATGGTATGAGTCTATCATGAGTCTTTTGTGTGTTCTTGTTTGAATTATCTATATTTATTATAGATAATGATGCTTATTTTTAAAGAACCGTTAGTCCTTCTTGCTTGGTTCCCTGTGTTTAATAGTTGTTTTGACGAATACAAGAACCAATGGCAGGAAGAGGTAGGAGCGATCAGGCTATCGCTGATGCATTGGCACTGCTTGCCAATGCAATAAGACAGAACCAAAACAACAACCACCATGATGGACCGACTGAGTTTCAAGGTCTGGATAAGTTCCGATGGAACGACCCGCCCAAGTTCAAGGGAGCTTATGACCTGGACGGTGCTCTTTTGTGGATGAGGGAGATTGAGAAGATATTTCGGTCTTTGGGATTCAATGACGTTCAGAAAGTCATCTTTGGGACGTTCATGCTGTCATAGGAAGCTGAGCACTGGTGGGAGAATTGTCGCCAGTGTATGGAAGCTGAGGGTACGACGGTGACTTGGAATGTCTTCAGGGACAGGTTCCTGGAGAAGTACTTCCCAGCTGACATCCGCGACACGAAAGAGATGGAATTCTTGGCTCTGAAGCAAGGGAGTATGTTCGTGGGTGTCGCGACCGTGATCGCGGCGTAACGGCGAACAAAAAGAAAACCTGCTTTCTTTTAGAAAATAAACATGGAGTCGCCACCAATTTTATTTAATTTCGGGAAAATTGGAAAACCCTTTTAAAGGAACTTTGGGTTCGGGAGTCGATTACGTCTAGGGAAGGCATGGAGACTTAACCCCACGGCACCCTAGAACATCCATAAAAATGGTTACCAAAAATTAGTTGTGTAAATTATTAATAACTTTGAAAATATTTATTTCACCCTGAAAATCATTTAAAGGAAAAATCATTTTTAATTTTCAGATATTTTATATTTTTTATCGGTTTTATATTTGTGACTTTTTTTTATTAAACCTAAATGAGGTTGAACATGGCACGTAAGTTCACAAGGCAACCTCAAAATCTAAAGGATTGAGCATGACACTTGTCATAGAGCAACCCAAAAATAACATTGATTTAATTAAGTATTTAGAAAAATGCCACGTAGAAATTATGAAGAGAAATATTATTTCATGATCTCATTTTTTGTTTTATTCTACCTTTTTGATTAATTGTTGAAAAGTCCTAAATAGGTTGAACATGGCACATAAGTCCATAGGGCAGCCTTTATTCTAAGGGATTGAATATGGCAACCAAGTCCATAGGCCATTCCTAAATAAAACAAGTTCAATCATTTATTTATCAAAAGGTAATTTTCTTTGTTTTGTAAAAAGGGAACAAACCGGTTGAATGGATTTAAGTGATCGTCTTTTATTTTTATGTGAAAAAATAGTTTTCCCTTATGAAAATATAACAAAAATGAAACATTTTAAGTGTTTAGTAACAGTATAGCCATATGAAGATTACTAGTGTATCACGCATTTCAGCATATGACAGCAAACAATGAAATAGGAACCCTACGATACACCATTTATGAAACAGACATAAGAACTCATATAGCAAACATCATACTAACTCATTCGATTTCAACATCCATGGATTTTCTTTTCGTCATAAACAGAGACACAGAAAATAAGAATGTCAAGAGAAACTCATGAATAATATCAACAAAGAGACCAAGGATTACCAAATGAGAGGAGAATAACAATGATTTTGCTTTCTCCTAGTAGTAAAATTTTAAGATCAAAACCGTCACATTTCAGTTTCACTGACTCTTTTAACTCTCTCTTTTTCTGAAAATTTGAAACCACTCTAATGACAGAGAAGAGAAAAAAAAACTCAAATCCCTAACCCAAAAATCCCCTCTTTTCGTTTTAAAAAAAACGAAGATACCCTCCATTTCTACCTCAAACCCAATCTCTTTTCCTTCGTATCCTCTTTTTTTTCCCTCCTTTCTTCATTATTTTCTTTTTCTTCTTTCTTTATTTTTTAATCTCCAGTCTGAAAATAAAATTACAGTGGACGGACCCTCCCCGTCCAACAGATTCCCCGTCCAACAGAATATTAAGTATGCAATGGACGGAACCTCCTCGTCCAATAGAAAATTACGTATGCAATGGACAGAACCTCCTCGTCCAACCGAAAATTAGATATGAACCTCCTCCTTTCTTCATTGTTTTCTTTTTCTTCTTTCTTTCTTCACTATTATTTTTTAGTCTCCCTAAAATATAATAACATAATAATAAAATTAGAATAAAAAAAATGAAGACGGACAAAAATGAGTGTTCACAGTGGGAGAGTATGCTGCGAAGTTTGAAGAGCTTGCTCTTTGTTACACACCGTATCAGTATGTGAATGATGATCGCTCCAAGTGCGTGAAGTTCGAAGATGGTTTGTGCCCAGAAATCAAGCAGGCGATTAGTTATCAGGAGATCCAAGTCTTTCCAGTCTTGGTAAACAAGTGTAGGATCTTCGAGGATGCCTACAAATCTAGAGTGGCAAGCCGCAAGAGTTTAGATGTTTAGAGCAGTAAGAAGAATGATCAAAAGGACGATGTGAGATAGTGTCTAGCTCCAGTCGTCCAGGACTTCAAGCAGAGTGACAACGAGTCATAGTTTTCGGCAAGCGAGCCCAGGGATTGGGATATTTCTGTCCCTAGACCTATCAGGTGTGGCAAGTGTGGAAGGGATCACTATACCAGGCAGTGCAAGAAAACATACGTCATCTGCTTCAAGTGTGGCAAGTCTGGCCATATCAGCCGGGAGTGTAGAGGAGCGAATTCAGACCATAGAGTGCCAACAGGGATCAGAGACCCCAAGTCAATCGACTGAAGGATACTGGGAGAGTTTTTACTCTTAATGGAGCTGGAGCCTCCGAGTTCGAGGACATAACCCAGCCTAATCGGTGAAAGTTTAACCAATCAAGGTGATAGAAATTTCGAGGACGAAATTTTTATAAGGGCGGTGGAATTGTAACACCCCGTTTTTCTTAAATAAGCTTAATGCGTTTATATATGTTACATTTATGTTTTTATATACTTGTTATGTCCTAGGAACATGTTTCACCATTTTGGTCATATCTTGAGTTCTAGATGTCCGATTAAGGTGATCTTTGATGCGTTGGAAATATAAGAGAATTATCTAAAAATCTTATTTTATGTGTTTTGACCAATTTGGTCGTTTAGTTGGTATCGCAGTGTAATCTTTGAGTGCCCCATGCTCAGGAATTGAGCACGATCGTGCTTAAAGGGAGCATGGTCGTGCTCAGGTCATAGAGTCTATAAATAGAACAGTTCCATAAATGTTGCAAGCCAAAACTTGTTTTGGCACTCTGGGCAATCCTAGTACGACAGAGACCTCCTCCATTTCCCTTCCCTTAAACCCCTTGAAGTTCTTGGAGTTTGTGAGTCCGTTTGGGAGAGAAGTTACGCGTGTTAGCATCGTTTAAGGTAATGTAGTTGTACCTCCTCAATCTCCTTTTTCTTTTCTTTTGAATTGGGGATTAATTGGTTGTTCTCTTCTTGTTTGACCAAGGCTTGAGGAACCTGTCGAGCAGCTCGGGGAACGACACCAGTTTCGTTTACGCTTAGCTAAGGGGTTTGATCTTTATATCATGTATGGGTAGAAGGAATAGTATTGACATGTAGGCGTTGGGGGTAGCGTAAGATGAAGGGTTAACTCATGATTCTGTCATATGTTGTTTGTCCATTCGATGTTAATTGATGTATGTATGATATGATTATAATGTTAATGGCATGCTTTAATTGTTGTACTGTTGGATGTTAATTATTGATGATGTATGATTGGATGTTATTGATATGCCCAAATGAGTATGATGTTTAATGATACCATGAATGCTCATGATGATGATGATGCTATTATGATGATAATGATGTTGTTATGATAATGATGGGACTGTTATGATAATGATGATGATGTGGTGCTCTGAATGAGTGTTGATTGTTGTGGATGTTAATGCCAACAATAACGTTAGTAAGACTCTAACCAATTAACAAGGCTTATTAATGATGTTAAGACCTTAGAAGAGACGTTAATAAAGATGAATGCAGTTAAAGGATGTTTTCCCAGTTTGTTCATAAGACATGAATATAGTATGAAAGGCAAGATTATGTTCATAGGGCTTAGGCAAAGACCCCATGATTGATTAGTGAGTGTTTAAAGGACGTTGGTAATGAAGCTGGAAGTAAAAGACATGGGAACAATTAAAGATAATGAAACTGATGATTGATGGTGTAGCTTAAACCAATAGGTTTGATCCTTGAATGCCCTAGGAAACATAGTGAGGGTTGCTCAACCCTTCTGCCCAGAAACAGTACGACCACGCTCCATTATGCATGACCGTCTTTAACAGTCAGAACGACCGTGCTTGACTTAATAGTCAACACGCCCGTGCTATGGGTAGCACGGTCGTGCTTCCCTGTACACATCAAAACGCAGAACAGTAACAAGGGGTGTTTTACCCCAAACGCTTATAATAATGAAAAAGACACCAAACCAAGTAAAGACAAGTTAGAAAACTTAAAGATAATAATGTACCTTGTTAGCCGAGTGGCCAAGGGGCCCTTGATGCTTAATGGTCAAGATGTTGATGATGTGATCAAGGATTGATCACTTATCATTTTAGGATCTTCTTTGATCTAATTGCTTTAAAATTTGAGATCAAACACAATTCAAGCACAATTGATATGAAACTTGTTCTTCAAGTGAAGAATCAAGCAAAAACAAAAAGGAGTAGAAGAGAAGAATAATTGATATATAACTAGAAAGTAAATTGCAAGAATTAAAGTGCAAGAATTAAAGAACAAAATTATAAAATGGAATAGGAAGAAGAGGAAGGGGAAGGCGCCAAAAATGCATTCTTCTTGGAGAAGAAGATTGAATTTGATAAGCCAAAGGAGGATTCACCACTTGAATAAGGATATTCAAGATAAGAATCAATTGGTTCAAATCATGACCAAGAAGAGGAGAACTCCCAACTCTCTCTAGAATCTCAAGTGTGAGAAACTTATCAAATGAATTCAAACCTGCAAAATGAGTTACATGGAGCCTATTTATAGATAAGCAAAGTGCTCATCCTCCTACATGGTGCAAAGTAGCGCCTCCCTCATCATAATCCCAAGTGTGGGCTTTGATTCGGGCATAATGTTTCCTAAGTGCTATTCCTAAGTGCTTTTTGAATAAGCATTTTTATCACATGAAGTCTACTCTATACAAGGGTCCTAATCCCTACCTTTATTACATGAACTTTATTCTATACAAAGGTCCTAGGCCTTATCCCTAACTAGGTGGTCAATGGCTCAATGCATAAGAGGTTCAAGATGAAGTCCTCTTCATAAGGTTGCCTATGAGTCAAGTGATTGACCACCACCTTCTTGAGTGATAATGGTGATGAACTTGGGTAGACGCGTGGCCCAAGAGGAGTGGTGATTGTTGGTTGTGCGTTGTGTTGCTCATTCATGCATTGGAGTAGTGGAGTAGCATTGCATCGCATAACAAACCTTGTTTGGAATGATATATATATGATATTGATGTGGTGAGATGGTTATGTTTGATATGCAATGTTTCTATGATGCATGTTCATCTTGCTAACTGCTTCCATGCCATTATGTTGATACATATGTTTCTTATTCCCCTTCTTTTGTTGTTTGTTTGCATGTATCTTTTGGATATGCAGAGGACAGTGAGCAGCTTGTTGAGGAGTGACTCTGAGGAGCCGCTACTCGTAGTTTAGTTTGTTTCAGTTTTATTTTGTCGTCCGAGTTGTTTTATCGGTTTGGTTATACCAGCTCTGTAATATGACATCGGGGTTGTGTTTCGTTTATGTTACAGTTATGTTATGTTTTCTTTTTATAAACATGTTTTTGGTTTTTTCGTGTTTGAATTTATGTTACAATGTGGCAGCCTCTACCCGGTTTTTATTATTATGATATAATATGCATGTGTTCCTTTCTTTTATATCTTTTACGCTTTATGAATACATGCAGGGTAGAGGGTGTCACAGAGGGAACATTAACTAAGTTAGGATGATTCACCTTCAATTGAGTTATATATTAATAAAAGGATAGTCAATTAGGATTCATAATTGGTCATTGTGGTGACCTCAATCCTACAAACACTTCTCATATTTAAAAACCCAAAAATATTTGATTTCTTTTATTGTTTCATTTAATTTTTTGAAGTTTATTCACACCTATTTCTTAGTCTAAATAGTTGTTTAATTTGTGAAGTGATACTTGGTTTCCCAATCCTTGAATTCGATACTCGATTTCTCAACGTTTTAATTATTACTTGTTTCGATCCAATACACTCTCTGAAAACCATCAGTATGATAATAAATATCTTAAAGAACAAAATTTGCACACTAAGTATACATGTTAATATATATCAAAAGGTTCAATTAAATCATTGCACACGTGTTTAGTTACATCAAAACTTAGGGTAAAATACACATAAGACATTTAGAGATTATACTTGTGTTTTTAAAAAGAAAATATTCGTACTCAGATCCATACCCACGTGTAGGGGTGGCAAATGGATGGATTGGATAAATTTTTATGCGGATTGTAATGGATGGATTGAAAACGATCCATTAATCCATTATGATCCATTAAAAATTCATTAAAAAAAATCCAATCCATCCATATCCATTTAATAAAATCCATCCAATCCATCCATTAACAATTTTTTTATGGATGGATATCCAATCCATCCATAAAAATTATTTTAAAGAATAATTTTTTTTTACAATTAAATAATTTTAATGGCGGTCAAGATCTTCGGCAATTGATGGCGTCAATTTAGGTTTTCCTCGATGTCCCCCGAACTCGCACATACCATATCATTAAGAATGTTAACATAAAAATACAAAGAAAGAAACTTATATAAAAATACAAACAAAGAAACTTATAATGGAATGAGAAAATACTCTAGCAAGATGCGTAAAGATCCGAATCCTCTTCAACAGTTCAATTCTCTTGACCAATTTTGTCGCTTAAATTTAACACATGTCGCATGTAGTATTCATATGTTGTGTGTTTTTGTTTTTAACTCAAAAATGGATCGGTAGTGGATTTTGTAAATTTTGTTTTATTTTTCAATTTTATCCAATGGATTTGTTTTTAATTTAAGAATATCATCCAATGGATTTAGTAACATAGTGGATGGATAGTGATCCATCCTTAATATGAAATGATCCAACTTGATCCAATCCATTAATTTTTTTTTTTTTTTGTAATGGATGGATTGGATGGATAACTCTTTGGATGGACCGGATAATTCTTTCAATACTTTTATAGTGTTTTTCCTTAAGACAATAGGCACAGTAACTAGAATACTGTACCTAAGTTTGATCCTAAATAAAATAAAAAATAGTGAAGAAAAAATAATAAGGAACGGAAGAGAAAATTAGATAGACTTTTTTTTTTACAAATGGAGGTTTTTTTATTTGGTGAAAAATAATATGAAAAAAATAAATTGGTTTTGGAATTGATAAAAGTTGATCCGTTACATTTTTGATTGTTGGTCCAATGGATTCTAAAATATATTGGATGGATCATAAACCATCCACTAAAAAAATAATCCAATCCATCCAATCCATTTATATTATTTTTTTATAAATGGATGGATTGGATGGATTTTTTCATGGATGGACTGGATGGATGGTGGACAAATGGATCATTTTGCCGCCCTTACCCACGTGGATAACAACTACTTACTACCCAAATTTTAATTAATTATAAAAATCAATAAATAAAAATAATATTGATTGAAAATACTCTCGTGATCACTAGGTATACTTTTAAGCTATGTAGAGTGATAAAGATAATAGGAGAAAAGCTGCTTTCACATTCCTCTAAATCAATCACGCCACATGGATTTTCCAAATATGGTTAGGTACATAAAATCAAAAAAAAAAAAAATTAACTCCTTTGATAAATCTAAAAGGTACCATTGTTGTTGCAGCATCAATGGCGCTTCTTGTAACCAAGAAGCACCATTGTTATTGTTAGGTTACATTGTACACTTGAAATGCAACAGATAATAATTTGTTGTATCCAATGCAAGGCATTTCAACAACTTACCAAATGATTTATGCCACATTTTCTGCCCCAACCGGAATGCATATTGTGCATTTTCATGTGCCAAAGCTTTAGCTGATACAGCCAGAGGCTCTGCTTCAAGTTTGGAGATTTCATCACGTAATTCAGCAGCCAAGGCATAATCCTCAGTCTCAATAGCGTTCTGGAGGTCTGAACTGCAAGAGAAACCAAACTAGTCACTGTCAGTACTCAAGTTGACCAACACATTATGTGGAGGGAGAGAAAAAGAAAGAAGCTAGTCAGCTTGATAGAAATGATGAAGAAAACGCACCGAAGACGTATAATACTTAGAGCTTTATCTTGAGCTTCACTTTTTGAAGACAATCCCCTTTTTGACTGTTGTTGCTTGATTATATCTTCTTCAACCTTCCAGAAATAATATTTTATCAAGCAATCTACAAGTCATTCAATGCTCCAATTCCACAAAATTAGATAACTTGAAGACATATATAGACAAAGAGACATACACAGACATACATGCCATTTCTTCAGGTTATAGAGGGACTAGAGTCATCATACACACAAATTCAAGGGTGACAAGAAGAAAAAGAAAGAAATAAAAGAAAACCAGTAAAAAACAAAAAAAAATGTAAATTCCAATTCAAGTATGCCTTGTAAACACTGTATTGCAAGTCTCAACAAGGGATAATATCTTGTGAAAGAGTCCCATTAGAGTCAATGTTGCTAACAAACCCGTTGTTGCAAGAGAGGTGAGATGGGTGAGCTGGAGTAGTCCTCTTCTGAACCAAATTAAAGTCAATGTTGATGGAAGCAGCTTTGGTAATCCAGGGATCGCTGGGTTTGGTGGAGTTTTCGGGAATCACCTTGGCCCTTGGCTATTAGGTTTCATGGGAAATGTGGGAGTTGCTTCTAATCTTTTGGCTGAACTCCAAGGGATTAAATATGGTTTACAGATTGGGTGGGAGCTTGGATACCGGAACTTGAGTCTGGAAACCGATTCTATGCAATCTGTGGATATCATTCACAAAGCCAACACGATCTTTCGTGCTTATGCAGCCATTATCTATGATATTAGGATGTTGCTTGATCTGAATTGGGAAGTGGAAGTGAGACATATTTTGCGTGAGGCAAATCAAGTGGCAGATTTTCTTGCCAAAGGTAGAGCTAAAGGAGATGCTTCTTGTGTGATTTTGGAGTCCCCTCCTCCTGAGGCTTTGCAGCTTTTGTTAGCGGATTATTTGTCTGTGGCTTTTGCCAGAACTTAGCTCGTATTTGTTTTTGTTCTCTCCATTTACCAAAAAAAAAGGATGCCTTGTAAACATAATCAACATAGCTTGTTATAGAATATGAGAACTCAAATGTACAATATATAACCTAACAATAATAGTGGTGCTTCAAGTGTGCAATATAACTCTGATGAGTGTGATTACACCTCATATTTTTTTATCATATTGCATGCATTTTCATGTAGTTTAGGCATTTTTAATTTGATTTTTGTTAGTTTTTACCTTGGAACGGGTAAGGTGGTTTTGTGGTGTTTATGTGTAGGAATTGAAGATTTAATGTTCAGGATCAGCTATGTTGGAGCTTGCATGAAGACGGAGCTTGAAAAGCAAGAAAAATGAGCCAAACAGAGCCCATCACGGCTAGCCGTGACAACTATCACGACCATGATCGAGCAAGACTGAAAAGAAATGAACGCAAAAGTCAGAACCTGTCACGGCCAGGCCATGAAGGCCATCACGGCCATGACAGGCCAACCAATGCCAAGATTTCCAAGACAGAATTTGTCACGGCCTAGCCGCTACAGGCATCACGGCCGTGACGCGCAATATCTGAAAATTTAATTGCTGATTTGATCTGATTTTGTAACAGCTTTAATCCCAAGTACCCTACATTATAAATAGGACTCTAAGGCTTGAAAATAGGGATCTCTGGGGGCTGCTACCTTAGGCAAAAATTAGGATTTCTCTTCTTCTCAATTTTTGTTTTTCTCTTAGGTTTTTTTATGCTTTTGTTAATCAAGTTTGCTATGAACATGGCAATGCTTGAGTAGTCTTTTTTTTCTAAGAATTGGGGTTATGCCCAAGACTTGTTTTATGTTATAAATTGATGTTTTCCCTTTGTTAATTCCAATTTGCTTTCGATTTGATTCCTATTGCATGAATTACTTGTGGATTTAGTGCGCACTTATTTGCATGTCATAGATACTCTATGGATGAACCTAGTGGTCAACTTAGTTATTGGATCTATAGGGATTGAACTTAGGACTTAAATCACGAGAGTTAGAAGCGGTCCTTCGAGGGTTCACTGAATTGTCACAAAGCTTAATGGGTTCGATTTAAATTCAATTACCACGAGAGTAGGGGTTGGTTTAATTGGGCACGGTTCTTGTATCCCGAGAGGGAACATTAACTTATTTAGGATAAATTCACCTTCAAAGCAATTTCGATAATTAACAAGAGGGGTAGTCAATTTAGTAGCATGAGCAGTCTTGTTGGTAACCTAATTCCTGGAAATCTCTTTTAATTTGAAAATCTCCGGATTTGATTTGATTGTGATTTTATTTGATTGCATTTTAAATACTTGATTTGTTAGTTAATCTTATTTCAAAAAACAAATCTTTTCCAAATATTTTTCTTGTCTAGTTTAATTAATTTTATAATTAATTGATATTTAAGATCACGGTGTCTGTGGGTTCGATCTTTTTATTACTTGACAACAAAGCCGTTCACTTGTGGACTCGCCCCATCAAGTTTTTGGCGCCATTGCCGGGGACTGTGCTTTCTTGAATTTCAGTTTAATTTTTAAATTGATTTTTCTGGACATTTTTATTTTTATTTATTATTTATTTCTTTTTCTTTTATTTTTTTTCCTAGAGTATCTATCTCTCTCTTGCAGGCATTTTTCTCTTTTATGCAAAGATCCCAAAGTCTTGGAAATCTCATTGGAGTTGATCCCGAGATCGAAAGGACCTTTCATAGAAGTAGGAGACTACAAAGACAAAGAGAGAGAGAGAGGTTGATTCCTATTCCACTCATGGCGAATCTACCGGATACCTAACCACTGAAGGACTACGCAGTCCCAAATGCTAGGGGTTTGCGAACTGGGATTGCTAGGTCATAAATTGAGGAGGAGAACTACACTACACCGCCTCATTTAATTGGCATGATTAGGCAACATCAATTTGGAGGATTACCCTCGGAGGACTCGACCGATCATGTGGAGACATTCTTGGAGTTCACGATGGAATAAGAATTCAAGGTGTCCCGATTGATGCTATTCGCTTGAGGTTATTCCCCTCATCTCTAACTGAAAAGGCAAGAGCTTGGTTGAAGCAAGTGCCCGCTAATACTTTGTCAACTTGGGACCAACTGGAGCAGGCATTCTTGAAAAAATTCTTCCCTCCATCCAAGACTGCTTACTTACGTACTCAGATCACCGGCTTCTTCCAAAAGGAAGGAGAATGCTTATCCGAAGCTTGAGATCGTTACAAAGGATTGCTAGAGTCTTTCCCACATCATGGGCTCGAGAGGTGGTTGTTAGTGCATACTTTCTACAACGGATTGGATTAGTCTTCAAAGGTGTCACTTGACTCCGCAGCTGGTGGAGCCTTTATGAATAGACCACTGACTGAAGCGTTCAATATCATTGAAAACGTAGCCACCAACTATCACCAAGGGGGTTCGGAAAGAGGTAATAACTCGAAAAAGCTTTCAGGGGGGTAAGTTTGAAATGAATCGTAATGACTTAATTATGTCTAAATTTGACTCATTGAATAAACGCTTTGATAAGCTTGAAAAGACTAATGTGAGTTCAATAGGTGCTACTAATGTTGTTTGTGAGATTTGTGGAATACAGGGACATGACATAATGGAGTGCCCACATGGTATTGCTCCTGGATCCAGTGCTTCGGGGGAACAAGTGAACTCTTGTCACAATTTCTATGACACGAACCCGAAGTTGCCAAATTATGTTCCCCCAAATCCTTACAACAAAGTGAGGAAGAATAATCCTTATCTCTCCTACGAGAACTATAACAACACGTTGAACCACGAATTCTAGGAAGGCCAAGGTAATAGGAAACCCGCATCGGGGTATCCTCATGTACAAAAGTCTAAACTTAAGTCTCTTTTGAAAAATTTTGTTGAAACTCAAACAAAGAAAAATGAAGAGTTTAGGCAACAAGGTAGGACAGTCAATGAGGCAATAAAAGAGTTAGCATCTAAGGTAGATAACTTAGTCATCCATAATAAGATGTTAGAAACTCAGATTGCCCAACAAGCTAGTACATATTCTAGAACTAAGGATACGTTTTCAGGACAACCCGAAGTTAATCCCAATGAGCACTGTAATACTATATACTTGAGGGATGATAAGCTTGGGGTAGTTGAAAAGGATGTGGAATGTGAGGAGGACATGAGTGAACATGAAAAGATAGAGCCAAAGTATGTCCCTCCACCACCTTACCAACCCCCAATACCTTTCCTTCAAAGGTTAGTCAAGAAAAAGCAAGCAGAAAAAGATACTAAGAGCTTAATTGAGGAGCATGATGCCATGATAAAAACTAATATACCTCATAAACTAAAAGATCGAGGAAGTTTCTCTATTGCTTGCTCAGTTGGAGAAGTGAAAATAGACCAAGCCTTATGTGACTTAGGGGTTAGTGTGAGTTTGATGCCGCTTACTATCTTTGAGAGGTTAGGAACCAAGGAATTGAGACCGTCCAAATCTCTTTACAATTTGTGGATGGATCAACTAAAACCCCTCTATGCATACTAGAGAATATCCCTATAAAGGTATGTAAATTTTTCATTTCTACCGATTTCATCGTGTTGGACATGAACGAGAATTCTAAATTCCCTATCATTCTTGGAAGGCCATTCTTGGCCACAGCTGGAGCAATAATAGATGTAAAAAATGGTAAGCTCTCCTTGAATGTAGAGAAAGGAAGGGTGGATTTTGATTTGACTAACTCATATAACAACCCTCCTTTTAAGATCATGTGTGTAGGATTGAGATAATGCCTCCAAAGGTGAAGGAAGAGCTTAACATGGAAGCGACTCCCAAACTTTGCATGACAAATGATGCACCAAATAATGATGAAATTGGAGTTGCTCAACATGTGGAGTTAAAACTTCCGCCGGGAGGAAGTAAGGCCATGAAACTCAGAGTGAAAAGAGCAAAGAGAAAGCGCATGTGGCCATATGAACAAAATAGGCTCTTTGAAGGACTTCCTTGAAAGAGAGGTGTTCTTTCACTTCCAAGCCCAGCTGATCCCGGTTGATTGAAAGGAGTATGGTCAAGATTAAGACCGTAAATAAGTGCTTCTTAGGAGGCAACCCAAGCTTTCTTTCCTTTTTTTTTCAATTTGTTTTTGAATTTTATTTTTGAATAATTTGAGAAGATTAAGAGAAGAAAGATTACAAATTGATGGTTTTGCCAAGTATTTTTAGATTATGAAGGCACGAAGAGCAAAAAGGCATGGAAAAATGAAGTAAGAGAATATCATGGCCTGGCCCTGGTAGCCATCATGGCCGTGATGGAGCAATTTAAAAAGGAAGAGGAGACCAGAATGGATCACGGCATAGCTGTGATGAGGGTCACGACCGTGATGGGTCAGAAGCTGAAAACCAGAATTGATCACGCCCAGACCGTGATAGCCATCACGGGCGTGAAGCGAAGGAGCCCAATAGAACAGAATTGATCACGGCCATGACAAGGTCCAGTAACCAGCATCCGAATCGATCATTGTCTGGCCGTGATGAATGTCACAGCCGTGACGCGTCCTCCAACAACTCTATGACTGGCATCTGAGCCAACACCCTCCACCACCTCAGTGAGTTGTTCCGTTTTTCTCCTATCTCCGGCTTGATCATTTACATTGGGGACAATGTAAGTTTTTAAGCCTGGGGTAGCGGTATTATTATTATTATTATTTTTTTTTTCATGTTGCATCCATATAGGCGTAGTTTTGCATAATCACATGATTAGATTGCCCCTTGATTAGAGTATGCATCCAATTGTGAGAATTTTGTGCCAAATGAATTGAGACAGTGAATTTTTGAACCCAATTTTTGTATTCTTGTGATAGGCTAAAAATAAAAATGCTTGAGATTATCTTCTGATAGTTGATAATTAGCATGTGGTTCCTTAGATTTGTGTTTCTTATTAATTTCAACTACTAAATGTGAGATTTTTGAGCCTAAAGGGGGTACTCACTAAATCTATCCCATTCTTTGTGATCGAGTGTTTTATTCCTCTTGGATTGTATTCTCTAGAACTTGACTTGAAACCGTTTTGAAACTTAAATTTTTTTGAAAACATATTTAAAAATGATTGAGGCACTAGGTATTTTTCTGGCCTTTTGAGCTTTGACTGATTAAATGCTACCCCTTAGTTGCCCAATTTTGAGCCTAATAGAATAAAATGATTTTCTTGGTATCTTGAATTATTTTGATGAATGATGCTTGGCATGACACCTTTTAAAGTATTGTAAAAAGGACAAAAAGGTGGTTTGAAAAATAAATTGTGGGATGAAAAAGTCAGAAAAATATTTCTCTTAAGTTAGAAATCTCCCCTTCTCCAAATTGAAATAAATAAAATAAAATAAACAAAAAAAAATGGAGAAGGGGATGAGAAAAAGAAAGTGAGAAATAAAAATAAAAAAAGGAAGAAAGAAAGGTGGAAAAGTGAATTAAAGCCCAAAAAGGTATTTTAGAAGGTTGTCATGCTTTGCATTGTTTGATATTTTGTTTAGCCTTCTTGAATTTTCCTTTTCTTGGTTTCCCCACCTAACGATTAATCCCATGGCCCCATTACAACCAAAATAAAAGACCTCTTGATTCTTATGAGTTTTCATTAATAAAGTAGAGATTTGGTTAATAGTCAAGCTTATGATAGAGTACCTTCCTTAAGGAAATTGAGTGAATTGTCATATATCCTTAAACACTTGAGTGAGGTGAGAAGAGTGCCCGAATTGGTGAGAGGCATGAATCTAGAGAACCTAAACTTATAATTGGACTTGAAATTGAATATCTCTTGGTTACTTATTTGGATGTGTCTGTTACTTGGATTTGTTACTTGGGTTCTTGGTTCAGTGTCCATGCTCTGATTGTTTATCTTGTCTGGCCTTGGTTATTGCTTGAGGACAAGCAAAATCTTAAGCTTGGGGTAGTTTGATGAGTGTGATTACACCTCATATTTCTTTATCATATTGCATGCATTTTCATGTAGTTTAGGCATTTTTAATTTGATTTTTGTTAGTTTTTACCTTGGAACGGGTAAGGTGGTTTTGTGGTGTTTATGTGTAGGAATTGAAGATTAAATGTTCAGGATCAGTTATGTTGGAGCTTGCATGAAGACGGAGCTTGAAAAACAAGAAAAATGAGCCAAACAGAGCCCATCACAGCCTAGCCGTGACAGCCATCATGACCATGATCGAGCAAAGCTGAAAAGAAAAGAACGCAAAAGTCAGAACCTGTCACGGCCAGGCCGTGACAGGCCAACCAATGCCAAGATTTCCAAGACAGAATCTGTCACGGCCTGGCCGTGACAAGCATCACGGCCGTGACGTGCAATATCTGAAAATTTAATTGCTAATTTGATCTGATTTTGTAACAGCTTTAATCCCAAGTTACCCTACATTATAAATAGGACTCTAAGGATCGAAAATAGGGATCTCTGGGGGCTGCTACCTTAGGCAAAAATTAGGATTTCTCTTCTTCTCAATTTCTTATTTTCTCTTAGGTTTTTTTATACTTTTGTTAATCAAGCTTGCTATGAACATGGCAATGCTTGAGTAGTCTTTTTATTTCTAGGAATTGGGGCTATGCCCAATACTTGTTTTATGTTATGAATTGATGTTTTCCCTTTGTTAATTCCAATTTGCTTTCGATTTGATTCCTATTGCATGAATTACTTGTGAATTTGGTGCGCGCTTATTTACATGTCATAGATACTATAAGGATGAACCTAGCAGTGAACTTAAGTATTGAATCTATAGGGATTGAACTTAGGACTTAAATCACGGGAGTTAGAAGCGGTCCTTCGATGGTTCACTGAATTGTCACAAAACTTAATGGGTTCGATTTAAATTCAATTACCATGAGAGTAGGGGTTGGTTTAATTGAGCACGGTTCTTGTATCCCGAGAGGGAACATTAACTTATTTAGGATAAATTCACCTTCAAAGCAATTTCGATAATTAACAAGAGAGGTAGTCAATTTAGTAGCATGAGCAGTCTTGTTGGTAACCCAATTCCTGGAAATCTCTTTTAATTTGAAAATCTCCAGATTTGATTTGATTACGATTTTATTTGATTGTGTTTTAAATACTTGATTTGTTAGTTAATCTTATTTCAAAAACCAAATCTTTTCCAAATCTTTTTCTTGTCTAGTTTAATTAATTTTATAATTAATTGTTATTTAAGATCACAGTCTCTGTGGGTTCGATATTTTTATTACTCGACGACGAAGCCGTTCACTTGTGAACTCACCCCATCAAACTCCTTTAAAAAAATTAATATGTTATAATACACATACTCACACTCATCGCCATTGAATGTTGCAGATAATCACCCGCCCCGATATTCATATCCATTAAATGGATAATTACCCTAATCATTATGAATAAGTTTTGCGGTACCTATTAGATCCAATATCCATGGCTATTCCTAGATACATTTCTTGAAACCATGGTCGATGGTACTGCCACTGAACAATATAAAAAATAATACATCATATAAGTAGAAATTCATAATTGCAATGGCAAAAACATGAATGTAGGAAGTCAATGGAATATTGGGATTACAAGATAAAAAAAATGGATAGTGATTAGTGCACGTCAATTAAATCATAAAAGTATTAGTAATGGCCTAAATTGATGCCCGATAACAAATGTAGAGATATATTTGGATCCTAAAAAAATGAAAAATATCAATTTAATTCTCAAGCATTTCAAATATTAGTTAAAATAGTAATGCTTTAAAAAAAATCGGCCGAAGCAGAGAATCGAAAAGGAGCAGTTCAAGGTTTATTCGATTCAACCGGTTTAACTAATGGCCAAACCAGGGTGTGTGAGTGAACACACACACACTATATATATATATATATATATATATATATATATATATGACATATCAAGTGAGAGGGCTCAAGTCATGTGACTTTTTTAAGTGGTCATGTGACCATTAAATAACTTTCAATCTTGATCATTCATATATGATTGTATGACCAAGATTCACCCATCTCACTCTCATATAAGAAGAGTCATCTCGCTAGATATGGCCCCATGACCCACACATATATATATATATATATATATATATATATATATATATATTTGTTATTATAAATTTATAATTTCAACATTAACTACATCATGTAAGAGCTCTTAGCTCAGATGAATTGATTAGCCCTTAGCCCCAAACAAATCGAACCAAAAGTACATTCATTTAAATAAAAAAAAGTGAAACAAATGAAACAATGAACTGGGCAGTTTTCGAAAACCAGTTTTATGATGACTTGACAGTTTTTCCGTCGGTTTAATCGATTTTTGTATGGTCAAACCACTTCCCCATTTCTCCAGTTTGACCAGAACCGAGGAGGCATCCGATCCAAGATCCAACTGATTGAACCGATATGATTAAACCGATTTATAAAACATTACAAAATAATTCCGGATAGAGATCAAAATATCCTTAATATTCATCTTTGAAAAGATTAATTTGACCATCTTTTAAAATTCTTGAGGACAAAATTGATATACGTATATTTCATAGAGTACTTACTCGACTCAGTTTACTCCCGGGTTCGATTCCGGCAGCATGATGAAAATAATGCTTGTCCAGTGGACGCCACGCCCCATGAACAGTGATTAGTCCTTTATTTATAGGGTTGTGATTCAATGGGTTCAGACCAAAAAAAAAATAGAGCACTTACTTTACGGTCCCACTTAGAAGTGTTTCCGACCCTTTTCTTAAGAGTTATGACACAAATTTTGGACATCGTATCTGATATCATATATGTTATCTTTATCTCTTACTTACTTTTCTTATATTTTTTATACGCAATTTTCTAAAAAAAAATATAAAAAAACAAAAAAAAACACTGAATGATGTCTCATTTGATGTAAAAAAAATCATTCACTTTACTTGAATATAGACCTCAATTTGAATGTGTTGCGTTGGCCATTTTGATTTGATAATTCATATTAGCTTCCCTTACTGTGAGGCCATAGACGCTGTTATTTGGATTCCTCTGCTCTCATGTTTGGTATTTTTTCTCACTTTCCTATTCTTTTGTGTTTGTTTCCTCAGAAAATTTAACTTTTTCCTCCCAGAATTTTTCACTGCAAATTTCCCCACTGCTGAGCCTCTGGCGAATTTCTCCGAAATCTCAAACTGTGTGTATTTTTTTCTTGTTCACTTTGTTGCATTTGAACCTTATCTTTCATTTTCTGCAAAACAAAACACTGGTCCACACGATTCCCACAATTTATTTTCTGCTTCAATTTCCAATCCTCTATCTATTTTTTTATTATTATACCCAGATAAGAAATGGTTTAGTTGAAGTCTAATCGACCAAAATTTTGATAATTAAAGTTTTATTTTTTGGCTGCACGAGTCTGCAGTTTATGGTTTTGAAGCTTCATCATTTTCATTCATGTATTGACATTAATGCAGGCATCTTGTTAAGATTGTTAGATTTGTTGGAGTTAGTTACAGTTAGATATAGTTGTTAGTTGGTTTACTTGGATTAGTTGACTATATAAGCCTAGATTACTCATTGTATTACTCACTTTTACCATTTTAATCAATATACACTTTCTCTGATTTTCTCTCAACTCTCTTCTCAACGCATCTTGTGTGGAGAAAAGGGTAAAATTGTATTTCTGTTTTACCTTTTCAGTGGGTGAGTGATTGAAAAGAATCATTTGTTGGCTTCCAAATGGTGCAAAGTATGACATTGAGCACTCTGGCAACCTGTGGAAAGAGCAGGCTCTATGGATCATCCCCATCTTGGATGAAACCCTTTATGCCATTTAAGGGATCACCGATAGCCTCTTTCACTGGCAGACACTGGGTTTGGAATCAGTGTGTGCAGCAGAGTTTGTTCTTAACTGGGTGCCCTTGTGTGTTAAGGCACGGTGGTTTTAAGGCTGAAGCTGGATGGATGTTTAGAGGGGGAGAGCAAGGGTTGGATGCAAGTGTAGAGCACAGTGAAAGTGCTAATGAGGATATCTTGATGTTCTTCTTTCATCTAGACTTAGCCACAAGAGTACAGGTCTGGCTGCTTTTATACTCTTCAATAAGCAGTTAAGCAAATGTAGTGTATCTCTCAAATTCATATGAGAATTCTGAATGCTTTATTTGTTTGGTACTTTTGAATGTCAGTATGCTTTAAATATGGAGCAGTATGGCATTGCACAGCAGCTGAGGAACAAACTTACTGAGGTTAGTTAACTTAGCTACTAGTCCTGTTCTCATATCCTATACCAAGCTATGTTGATTATGTTTACAAGGCATACTTGAAGTGGAATTTACATTTTTTTCTGTTTCTGTTACTGGTTTTCTTTTATTTCTTTCTTTTTTCTTTTTGTCACCCTTGAATTTGTGTGTGTGATGACTCTAGTCCCTCTATAACCTGAAGAAATGGCATGTATGTCTGTGTATGTCTCTTTGTCTATATATGTCTTCAAGTTATCTAAATTTTGTGGAATTGGAGCATAGCATTGAACGACTTGCAGATTGCTTGATAAATATTTTTTTTATGAATATAAATATTATTTTTTGAAGGTTGAAGAAGATATCATCAAGCAACAACAGTCAAAAAGGGGATTGTCTTCAAAAAGTGAAGCTCAAGACAAAGCTCTAAGTATTATACGTCTTCGGTGAGTTTTCTTCATCCTTTGTATCAAGCTGACTTGTTCTCCTCAATGATTAACTAGCTTCTTTATTTTTCTCTTCCTCCACATGATGTGTTGGTCTTGGTCGACTTGAGTATTGACAGTGACTAGTTCGGTTTACCTTGCAGTTCAGACCTCCAGAACGCCATTGAGACTGAGGATTATGCCTTGGCTGCTGAATTACGTGATGAAATTTCCAAGCTCGAAGCAGAGTCTCTAGCTGTATCAGCTAAAGCTTTGGCACATGAAAATGCACAATATGCATTCCGGTTGGGGCAGAAAGTGCGGCATAAATCATTTGGTAAGTAGTTGAAATGCCTTCCATTGGATACAACAAATTTTTATTGGTTGCATTTCAAGTGTACAATGTAACCTAACAATAACAATGGTGCTTCTTGGTTGTATCTGAAGCTTTGGAATATCAAAAGGTATGATTAATGGAAATCACCTAACCCAGCTGCTTGGAATTTCAATTATCTATAGTGCTTGCTAGCAAAAAGATCCTGATTGGCAACACCAAGTAAATTGGAGTCTTTGATATGGATGCACACATTGATAATTTGAATACCTCATTACCTCGTAAATGTGGAGGATATGGTTTCCTTCCCCTGTTCCTACATTTTGGTTAATCTAATTGCAGGCTATAGAGCTGTGATCTGTGGAATGGATCCAATATGCTGTGAATCAAGTTCATGGATGGAAAATGCTCAGGTTCAGAATTTGTCTCGTGGTTCTACTCAACCATTTTATCAGGTTTGATTAACTTCAGTCTAATAAATTACACTTGCATGAATTGTTCTGTTTCTGTGAGGATTAATTTTTTTAGCTAATTATTTTTACTTTCTAAGTGGTTAATTCTTCTTGAACTCTTCATTTCTTATTAATTCATTGATAGATCACGCAATACAAATATTGCAGTTACTATTAATCAAGCGATAGTGTATTGTGAAAGATGTTGCTGCACATCACCAATTGTTGTGTGTTTGTTATTATAAGGTTGTCTTTGATTGTTTCCTTTATCATATGATAGGTTGATTAAGGTGGTGGAAGGATCGTGTGCTTCTTTAAATTGTTTTAATTCATATCAAGCAGACATTTTGGATTAAACATCATTTTAATGATTGGAAGTGTGTGCAAGACTATGTGACTGGAAACATATTTATTGTTTATTGGTCTATTCTATTGCCAGATAAGTTGTTTTATTTTGTTAATAGTTGAATTGGCTGTAGTTAAGAACTCCCCTTTTCTGACGTCCAGGTTCTTGTTGATGTACGTGCTGATCCAAATATACTGGTGGCATATGGTAAAGTTTGATTGCTTAATTCCTTAGGCTTATGTGTTTGCTTAAATTAGCTTTAATGATGTTTATTATTCAGTCTTTCCTTTTCTTGTTGACAAATGTTCGTTATTTATTTACTTTTGGTTATCTGTACGATTTGCTTGCCTGTGGACCAAATATTAAAACTGCTTTGATATGCATTTTTTCTGTTGTGTAAGTTTCTATGATGTTCTTGGTTTCTTGTTGAAGACAAATAAACTTTAGATTGATATGTCTCATTTTTGCAGTTCCAGAGGAGAATCTTTTAACCCCTGACCAACCGGACATGGTGAGTACTGAGTAGTTCTATACTTAAAAAACATGTGTTAACTTTCATTGCGGTCATTTAATCGGTGCTTTTAACGGTGTCCAGGGAAGGTTTGATCATCCCTACATCTCTTTTCTATTCTATGGAATGGATTCAGCTGGAGATTTCATCCCAATTAAGCAACTGAGGGAGAAGTACAATAAACCACGGCACGAAGTACCCTTTGACCCACCAAATGAAGAAGATGGAGGGAAAGCTTAAAAAATTACTAATGTGAGATTATATTCATTGTTTATGTTGGATTTTGGGATTGAGAGGTTGAAAATACTGTGACAGTTTACTGAAGGAATCAATCAATCGGCTTTGCAGGAAATGTATGGACATGAGAGAATTCCTAGTGTTGCTTGTACACTGATGACTGCCTGTCTTTGTGGTCACTCACATATATTCTGTTGCAGAAGTCTTCATTTTTCATGCCTTTATGAGGAGTAAGGGTACTGAAGACCTCATTACATAATACATAGATATGTAATTATGGTGCGTTTTATATGTATTAATGCATATGACAGCACATGACAAGTAGGACAGCACAACACAACCTCTTGAGTCACAGGACAACTTTTTTTTTGTCATGTACATCGTTTGATAGATAATTGACAGCACAAGTAAAATAATATTAATTTTACTATGATACTCTCTGTAATATATATATATATATATATATATATATATATATTAATATAATATCATTAATATATATTATTAATGTGTAAGTATTAGTCAATATATAATATATTTTATAATATATAGTATATAGGATAGTATATTATTACTACCATAATAATACTATATATATATTAGAGAGAGCAGAGAGAGAAAGAAGAGAGAAGAGAGAGAGGGAGGAGAGAGAGAAGAGAGAGAGGTAAGGATAATTTTGTCTTTTTTTGTAGTCTGTCCATTGGACAAAAAGTTGTCTCATGGTTTGGCGGGGGACAAAATTTTGGGTTTTTGTCCTGTCCCTCATCCTTTTTTGTCATGTCCCCTAACCACTTTTCAAATCAAATAGGGGACAAAAGTTTTTGTGCTGTCCAGTCCTCTATATTTTTGAAAATCATACGCACCCATATAGTTGCTGTAAAAAGTTATCTCTTTTCCCCATTCTGAAATGGGCGATTACGTTTATAATGGAACATATTTTTCTCTATTCCATTCATGCAGAGCTTATACATCTTTTTCATCTGAATACCATCAGGAGGATTATCTGAGAGATAACGCTACCATAAATAGCATAGCCTTGTTTTGCAAATATCTGCACATGTATTACCTTCACTCCCAGAGCACATGAGAAAGTCACCTCCCATATATGCTGCATGAGCTTTGACCGCCTGCAATGAGATTTAGAGTGCGTTTGGATAAATAGCTTAATTAAGAGCTTATTTGATAAACACTTATCATATAAGAGCTTATGTATAAGCTGATTTTATAATCAAATAGCTTATAAGCTTAAACTCCACATAAGTTCTGTATGAGCTATTCTGATGAGTTTATACGAAAATAAGCTAAATATAGCTTATGGACATACCATATGTTATAAGTTCTTCTAAATACTTACAAAAATACTTATGACATAAGATAAGCCCAAATAAGCTCTTGCACCCTTACCGTTTGAGTTTTAAAAGTGACTAGTGTGGAGGTGCAAAGGATATAATTTGAAGAAGGTAAATGCTCTAGGTAGGGAATAAAAAAAAGGTTTATATTTAAAATATTGAGAGTTGATATATTTAGCTTTCCTATAAAAGTTTGATATCTATTCATTCCTTATCGTGATTGTACATTGTAGGGTTGGACAAAGCTAGAAAATGAAAAGTTGGGCTATATAACACTACTCTATCCTTAAACAACTTTGTAGCCTGTACAAGCAATGATTCATTTATTTGATGAATATGTCAACGCCACTAAACATTTAAAAGAAAGAATCTCAACTTTCCTTATATTTTACTTAAATGTGTCTCAAGAAGTGTTTATATTCCATTTGTGGATGATGGAATCTCCACCAAACTGGCATTAGGTAATTATACTTTTGTGTGTGATTTTTATTCACATGATTAGAACTACCTAAAATTAGTTTTCTTTTGGGGTACATAATATTGGATATATTTGCTGGAATTGAATAAATTCAATTTAAAATTATAATTGATCCTTTAAATTTTAACATCTACTTTTAAATTAATATTAGGGTTAGGCTAGTGGATTAGTTGTTCTCATTACTTTTTCGTTTGGTTTAAATGTTATGCCAGCACTTAAACAAATTATCAATTTTCTTAAATCCACCATATCTAAGGAAGGTTTCACCTTAAGATTACTTTGAGCGGCAAAGGAGAGGTGACGTCGAATATGCTCTAATTGGACGTGGAGCATGCATGCACCCTTTACAAAATTTCCTTTTTACCCCAACCTTTAGTTATGAAATTTCATTCTTACTCCCTCTCCTTCTCACCTAGTTAGTCAACATGAAACATCTATGCTGCACCGGCCACCATGAGCGATCGCCACATTCAAAGTGGAACTATCGTTGTCCTCCCCCCTGTCCCCTGGCCACCATCGTCCCAACCCCACCACTCTCGGATGCTGCGGTCAAGGAGAGGACGACAACAACGCAATGGGAAGGGAGCTCATGGGTGGTGCAAACGATGGTGGTCCTATGCTTGTGGGTAAGATGGACTTGGTGGAGATCTGGTCGCGTTCTATTGCTTTGGTGGTCAAGTATAATTGATTTGAAATTGAAACACATTCAAGATTAGAGATCCAATTAGAAATTTTTTTAGTTCAGGAATCTACTTACAAATTCTCAAATAGTTTAGGGACCAACTAAATAATTAAACCATGTAATTATAAATTATCCTTGGCCAATTCAAACATTACGTCTATTTGCTTAGGAAAATAATTTTTGAACATCCAAATAGGGACAACAATGTGATATTCCTTTTTTTTTATGTATCTTTGAAATGCGAGTATATAAAAAATATAAAGAGTAAGTGAGAAACAAAAATAAATGTATACCATGTGTACAAAATTTGACACAACTGATTTGCTTAAAATGTATGTCTTATATTGTAACTCCAAAACTCCACTCTCTGTCTAGGGATGACAATTTGTATCCTACCCATTGGATACCTGTAAAAATTATCCACAATGGGTAGGGTAATTACCCGCACAATAAGAAAGGGTCCGGGTGCGGGTAATTACCCGCAAATTTGAACGGGTATGGGTGTGGGTACGGGTACTATGGTACCCATCCCGCCCCGCATATCTATATATAATATATATAATTATTTATTTATTTATATTACTAATATATAATTTTAACTATAACACAAATTTTAAAACCAAAATTAATCTAAAGATTCTTAACTTTCTAAACCTAATGACATTTACAATTCCTTTTTGGATGCTTTATTTATTTAAATATTTTATTCGTATTGTTTTATGGTAGCGTTTGGTATCTGGAATGTTTTATTTCCAGGCAAACTACATTCTTGGAAATATGATTCCTGAGAAAAAAGTTTTCCCACCTTCGCACATGAAAAGAGTTTTCCCAAGTTTATAATTATCATTCACTAATTTTATTCCCGGGAATCTTTTATGCCTGAGAATAAATTTTTAAAACTTGTAACAAATATGGGAAAACTTTATTCCCATGCCAACATTCACGTGAATAGTTTTTAAAAACTTGTACCAAACGCTATCTATTCGTAAATTTAAAAGACATTTGAATCGTTTTTTAATTGTTACAATATTTTTATTTATTTTTTGATTTTTTCATAGTTAAAGTACATGTAACGAGTGTGGGTATGGATACTTAAATATCCAAAGGATACGAATAATGATACCAAGATTACCCCCACGACAATTTTTTCAAGAGCCGTGCTATTTGAACACGGTTTTCGCGACATCGTATCGACACTTCTACAATGGCATCAATGTTGCGAGCCGTTAGATCTATAAATCATATGGATCTGTCCATGAATTTAATTTATTAATTATGATTTTTTATTAAATCTATTTTTCTATCATATTCCTCACAGTCACAATACTCACAGTGATATTCCATATGTTTATTACATGTATCAGTGGCTTCGTCTTTTAATTCTTGTACTAGTCTTTTTAGTACATCTTGATTTGTTAAATCAAGCATACTTAATTTGTGAACAAGTTTTTCTATATTTTGAGAATTCATTAGTACTTAGCTCTGATATCAGTTTGGTACCACTCTATAAAAATATATTTTATTTTTATATTCAGAGTAGTATTTATACATAATTTGGGTAGTTTTCGTGCATAATTTGGGTTACTAATAATTCATACCCGTAATTAATTATATATTCATCTATTTCAGTTAATTCTTTAATTATTTGTCTTCGTTCTTCTTTGTAAAATACTAACTGTACTCTTTGTACTATTTGTTTTAAATAAAGTTCTTCTTGCCAGTGCTGGTATTTTAATTTGCTAATTATTATTTGTTTACAATCTTTGGGTATTTTCATAACCAAAATACTTAATATTTCTTGATCCATTTAATCATCTAATACGTCCCAATCTTCATATATATCAGATAATGATAATCTATCATATTCAAAGGCTAATCCTATTTCTTCCATGTAGTCTCATTCTATATCTAATGATATATGTACTAAATAATAGTCTTCTTGTCTATATTGGGCTTTGATTTTTTCAATTATCAGTTGCTTACAATCAATATGCAAATCCATTACTAAAACACTTATTATTTCTTTTTCGGTTTAATCATCGAATTCAGAATATATTTCCATTGTTTATTCGTTATCACTATCTTAGAAGAGTGGTGCTTTTATTCTAAAGTAATTAGATGATGATTGATAGGATTTGGTCGATATCATTTCCTCTATTTTTTCTATTTTTTCTATTATTTGTCTTTTATGTTCTTCTCTTTTATTTCTTATATTATGAAGTTCTTTTTCTTTTTCTATAATATATCCTTCCATTTGTTTTCGATTTTTATTTTCTTTATCCCTTTTTAGATGATTATCATAGATATTCATGAATTCTTTTATATTCCTTTTATCTTGATTTATTTTATTATAAAAGTTTTCATAAATACTTCTTAATTCTTTTTCTTTATTCATATCCTATTTCTTAAATATTGTGCTAAATCTCTTACTTGGTTTGATAATTTATTTATATTTTCGTCTTCCTTACTATTTTCTATTTCAGGAAAAGTAATTGGTTTAGGGATCTGTTTAAAACTTAGTGATTTTGAATTTCTTATAGAAATTCCTAATTCAGTTAATTCATTTCTTTTAGGATAGTAGATTTTTCCTATTTCTTCAAAAAGTCTTGGTATATCTATTCTATCATTATTTCTGAAAGTAATGCTATGATGAGAATTTGTTAGTGCATAATTAACACAATAAGTAATTGAGAAGATTTTATCTCCTGGTCTCATTAAGTTATTTCTTAAAAATCTATGTTCCATAGTTAAAGATTGATCTAATCTTTGAGTGTCTAATGGTATTCCAATATTTGGATGTATTTCAAATTTTAGATTAACATAAGCTAAATTTCCTTCGATTACTCCTAGTATTTTATCTTTAGCATCTGTTATTCTATCATCCTTTAAAACTAATTCTATTGGTGAATCTATTCCTTCTTGAAAAGTTGCTTTAATTAGAACTTGTATAGATCCTATATGAATATAACCAATCTTATTTCTATGTGCCTTTTTCTTTAAATTTATTTTTAGATCTATTAGTTTCTTTTTGTTTAATAGTTGGATACAAGTGTTACTTGTGTTTCTGATATGTCTATTGGGGTTTCATTAATTATCTTTCCATAGTATATTATATTTTCTTTTTGATTAAATCGTTTCATTATTCCTCCTAGTTTTTTCATGTTTGCATCTTTAGCTAAATTTAGGTCTTCTTTCTGTATTTTTTGAAACAGTTTTGGGTCTATTAAAATACTTCCTTCATAATTTCCATCTTCTTCAGTAATTTGTATATGTTCGACATCAGTGTTGTCAATCTTTTCTCTTTCTATTTCAGACATGATTAATTTCTAGTAAGAACTGAATGAAATAGGTAATGAGTCATACCTGATTTGGTGTTCTTTGAAATTATTTCTGGGTTCTTTGGTCCACCGCTGCTTCCGTTTAGTTCAGTCGAGATTTGATTCTAATGAGTAATGAAAGTAATGAAATATATGAAAGTAGGGTTTATTTATGATCAGTAGTGAAGTACATAGAACTTGTTTGAATCCACTCTCAAGGATTCGGACTAGCAAAGCTAGAAAACTCTTCAAAGAAGAGAGGTGAGAATTGAAATCCTTTTCAAGTTCTGCTTTGCCTCAGTATAAGAGGGCTTATTTATACATACGAGAGGGATAAGTAATTTACAAAAAAGTCCCTACATTATTACAATCTATCAGACTCTTAATAATTCATGCTGATGTCAGTGCTTACGTCACTCTTCAATAATTGCTTCATCCGAGTCTTTATCTTCTTGTCGACAGTCCTTTTTCTCCATGCATCTTTCACACGCGTGATTCCCGTTTTCTTTAATCATTGAGCACAGCAAGTTGAGGACAGCTGGCTGATAATTCATTGACAATCCTTGGAGTGTGTAGAAAGGTAGTTCAAAGTTTGTCAGTAGTGCCAAGTCCCTTTCTCTGATCAGTCTTCCACTTGTCTTGCTAAGAAGCAAAGTATGTGGTCCTTTGTACATTGCTTTGATAAAAGAATCTTTCCCAATAATTTGACATTGAGTAAAAATACTCGCCAGTTAGTTAGCTATAATTGTGACAATCTTTTCTTCATCATAATCTTCTCCAGTCGGTTCATCTCTCATGGAAAAGTTGTTATTGCTTACTCCAATAAAGATTAAGTTCTTCGATGGCTGCTTGGTGGCAAAGTCTAGATAAGTCGAATAGAACTTCAAAAAGATAGTTCTGTCTTTGGCAACATTCCTCTTGTAATTTTGGATGGCTTCTTTCAGGCTATATGGGAACAATTTGATTTCTTCTAGGTCTTGACTTAAATAAAGACATTCAATAAGTCCAAATTGGAACATATTAAATGTAAGAATCGATGACGCTCCAGGAGTAATTATGGCTTTAACTCCGAAAACGTTTCGGTTAACCATATAAAAACAATTAATTTTTTCTTTCTCGGACCAGTTGGTCAATCTTTTTAAATTTTCATGAAACTTTTCTTTAGAAAACTGGACTTGTAGTTCATGGTCTTTTCTTGAAGTAATTTGGTAGTCATCAATGGAAGAAGGTATTCTTCCAAGTATTTTCAATGAAGTCTTTGGTTCTGGTTGAATTCTTATTGTTTCGGAGAAAGTTCTTGGGCCAAGATACACTTCTTTGCCCTTGTCATGTTCTTTTTGATAGTCTATTAAAGCTTTTTCAGCTCCTTCCTTGGTGCGAAATCCTTTGTGATGAACTCCTGAGAGTCCAATGTAATGAGGGGCTGTTTTGTGCCATTCATCATAAATTCATGGGTGTGGTCCATTAAAAATTGTGTACCATTTTTCTTTAGTATTTTCCTGTACTTGTTGTTTTATATTCTTCATAGGATCTTCTTTGACAGATTCTCCTTTTGCTTGTAATTGGAACTCCAATACTTCAATGTTGGCCTTGATCAAGTCTAGCTCCATTATTTTCTGCTTCTCGAGCATTCTTTGATATTGAATCTGCTTCTTTATATCTTCAGTTGTTTGTTGCTCCATTCTCTTGATAATATATCTGCAAGAAAATTTTTATCTCCCTTAATGTGAGAGATTGAGTAATTGTATTCGGCAAGTTTCATTTGCCATCTAATCAATCATTCTTGTTTGTAAGTGCCTTTATGATTTAAGTTCTTAAAACCTGCAACATAAGTAGAATCGGTTCAGACAATAAAGTCCTTATCTAGTATATAAATCCGATGTTTTTACAACATATGGATCAATGCCAGTGTTTCTTTTTCATGAGTAGGATAATTAATTTCACTGTCTGAAAAAATTCCAGACATGTATCGACACAGTAATTCGTTTTTGTATCCAGGGGGTTTTGCTTTCATAACACCTCCCCAACAGTCATTTGAGGCATCAATCTCAATAATTATTATATCATCATCCGATGGATGATAAAGCTCAGGAAGATCCTTGCATAAGTCTTTCATTTTTATAATAAGTATATCGTCTTCATCAGTCCATGTCCAAGGGACATCTTTCTTCAGCTTTTGTTGGAGGATTGTTCTCTTCTATGCAAGATTCCTGATGAAACCTGCATTTGAAATATATGTTAGTAGTCCAAGAAATCTTTGTAGATCCTTTTTATCCTTTAATTTCGTTGGAAAGTTCTGAAGTTTTTCTAATACATGTCGCTGCATTATTATTTTTCCTTTTTCGATTTCTAATCATAAGTAATTAATTCTGTTTTGAGCTAAAACAACTTTCTTTTTACTTAAAACTATTCCATGTTCATAACATTTATTAAGAACTAATTCTATTTTTTCAAAATGATCATTTAATCCTTTATTATAAAAGATTAATATATCATCAATATAGATAAGACAAAAATCCTTGAATTCCTTGAGAATTGAATCTGTCATTCGTTGGAAGATTCCCGGTGATTGCTTTAATCCCATTGGTAGTACATTCCATTCATATTGACCTTGAGGACAACTAAACGCTGTTAAAGCTTTTGATTTTTCAGTTAGTCTAATTTGATAAAATCCTGATTTGCAATCAAAGGTGCTAAACCAATCTATATTTCTAATTCTTTCAATAATTAAGTGTTTTCTTGGGAGAAAATAGGCATCTCCTTCCATGGCATCATTAATTTGTTTATAATTAATTACCATTCTTCTTTTTCCTCTTTTTATTTCATTATGATTTTCTACATAAAAGGCTGATGCAGAATGTTTACTGTTTGATGGTCTAATTAATCCATTTTTACACATTTCTTCAATGTCTTTTGCAAATTCATCTCTATCTATTTTTGTATAAATCATTGGTTTACACTTTACTTCTTTCGTTGGGTCTTTTAATTTTAATTCAACTAATTCAATATTTTTGTTAATTTTTGGATCTAAAGGATTTTCACTACATACTTTATCCAAAAGTTCTTCTATATGAGCTGGAATTATTCTATTTGGTTCTAAATTTATTAGTACATGACGAATTTTTGTACAAATTAAACTAAGAATCTCACCACGTTTCAGCTGTTGAAACTTTGATAAATAAGTACATGCAGAAGAATGAATAATTGGTATTTTTATGATTTCACGTTTTTGCTTCTGATAAATATATGGTGTTTTCAGAGTAATATATTTCAGATGTTGGCAAAATGGTCCATAAAGTCTTAAGAAATTATTTCCAATAATTATATCTATTCCAGTTTCTTGTTTATATATCGTTTGTATAATAAATATCCTTTCTTTTATGACCAAAGTAATTCTTTTTGCTATCCAATACAGAGGATGTATTAATCCATCTGCAATTTGTATTTTTAATGGCTTTTCTAATCTTTCCCAATTATCAATAAGGGCTTCTGTTGCAAGGCAAAGACTTGCTCCAGTATCTATATAGGCTTCTGTTTCTTTATTACCTTTTTCTATCAGTATTTTTATATATGTATTATTTGGATTCTCTTTCTTCTGAAGATAATTCATCTTCTGAATATTCATATATGCTTATATCTGAATTACTTAATTCTTCTTCTAATGGTTCTAATTCATATATTTGAAAGACCTGTTTTATTAATTTTGATTTTTTTTTAAAGTCTTTATCTTTTCTTTGAGGACAGTATTTTCTTGGTGTTGATTTCTTTCTTCTAAAATATTTCTTATTATTTTTATAATAAGTTTTCTTTCTCGGGTAGGTTTTTCTTAAGTTTGGTTTTTTATAATATTTTATTTTTCTTCTTATTGTTTTATCACAACCGTATTTCCCTGGTGTTTCTATTTCTGGGATGTCACAACAAATGACAGTACTTCCTCTATTTAATTGTCTAATTGTTTCTCTATTCAAACACTGTTCTCTTAATTCTTGGTATAAGAGTTTAATAACTCCTCCTAAAGTATTTGCGGTTTCTTCTGGTCTTAATTCCCATAATCTATTGATTTTTGAATTAAGTGGATATGGTAATTTATCTATAAAAATATATTTATATATTTCCTTAGTTTCTTCATCCAATTGATAATAGTATTTTTGATATTCGCAGATGAAACTTTCAATCTGGCACATATCACAAATCTGCATTCTATTTAAATGTGATTTAGCATTTTCAAGTAGAGTTTTGTTTGTCTTTTCTCTCTGTTCCATCAGATTATATCCTAAAAATTCTTGATGTATTAGTGTCATTATTAATTTAACATAATCCGAGCTATTATCTACCATTCTTCCATACTTAATCCAATCTTCATCCTTAATTCCTACTAAAAACTTTTGTACATTTCCAGATGTTTTAAACGTTATAAAGTTCTTGGTTTCTATAAAATTTAACTGTTTAAATTTTTCATCAGTCAAGATCATTAATATTATTTCATTAGTCCATCTTAATAGGACTTCTTCTTTATTTCTTATACAATCAAGGTCAAGTATATTTTCTATATTATGATATCGAGGTTTAAATTCTTCTTGAATTTTTGTTCATTTATTATTATTTTTTCTTGCATATCCTTTATTATACATGATTTCTTCTTCATATTTATCCCAAGCTCCTTCGGGTGTATATTTATATTCTTCCCATTTCCTTTTAGGATTTTTTCCACTATATTCCCATTTTTCCATTCTTATACGGTTTTCTTCAGATTCTGAAGATGAGCTATAATTCAAGATTATTTCTTCATTCTCATTGCTCTCTATATCCTTTTTATCGATCTTTTCAATTTTGTGTATTTGATTATTTTCTTCTTCAACTATTTTTAGTTGTTTTAGTAATTGTTGAATTTCTTCTAAATCATTTGATTTTCTTAATGTTTCCATGTATTCCTCCTTTATCCCCTCCACGAGGATACATGTGTAGGTATTTTTTATGGTTCTTGATCTAGTTCTCGTTTAATTATTATTTTATCTAAATTTCTCGTTTTCAAAATTTCTTCTAATTCCATTTTTGTTATACATTTATTGTTTTCTTCGTAATTTAAAAGGTCTTCTGGTTGTTCTAGAATAATTTTTATTCTAATAATGTCTTCATTTTCATCTATTTCTTTTCCTTTGTTAATATTATTTAATGTTTCTTTAATATCTCTTATTTCATTTTGTCCTCTTTGTAATCTATTGCAAGTGTAATTTGCAATTTTATCTGTACTTTCAATTAATTGAATAATATTTCTATTTATTTCTTTCATAAGTCTTTCTAATTTTTTGAATCCTGATTCTATTTCTTCGGATAGTCCCATTATCCTATGTATTTTTCTAATTCTTGTTTTAATCTTTTTATTCTTTTTCTAACCAATTCTTGTTGGTAAATAATATAGTCATTTTATTCTAATTTTTCTAATATCTTTAAGCATTTTCTTAACTCATAAATGTTTTGTTTTATTGTTAAAAATCTATTCATTATTAAAATAATGCTTTTGTAATAGTTTTATACGGCATGACATACGATGTTAAGTGTCAAGTTTTTGTGTCCGTTCAGCATTTTCCTTTTTTTCAAATACGGGTAGCGGGACAATATTATAGTAGCCTGCCATTGCCATTCATGCCCCCATTTCTTCCACTCCATTTTCTTCCGCTCCATTTTCTTCCTCCTCGTCTTCAAGCACTACCAACCCAAACACAAACAATCACCCCCACGACACAAACACCAGTTATTTCACTCTTGTCTCGTGTAACCCCAGAAAAAATAAGAAAAACACAAAGATGACACTGTACATGCCATTGTTCAGGTCTTGTTCCACCTTAAGGCCACTCACCCAGCTCCACGCCCACCTCGTGATCACTGGCCGCCACAAAAACCCACTTGCTTCCACTAAGCTTCTTGAGTCCTACGCCCAAATGGGTTCTCTCCAATCATCAAGACTCGTTTTTGACACATACCCATCTCCAGATTCCTTCATGTTTGGTGTACTCATCAAGTGTTACCTCTGGAACCACTTGTTTCACCAAGTGGTTTCCCTTTACTATCACCACATTCACATGGGTTCACATCAGGTCCAAAATTGTAGCTTTGTGTACCCTTCTGTTCTGAGGGCTGTTTCTGGTGTTGGTGATTTGGTTATGGGCAGAAAAGTCCATGGAAGGATAGTTAAATCAGGGTTTAGCAATGATGCTGTTATCGGGACTTCATTGTTGGGGATGTATGGAGAATTGTGCTGTTTAGATTATGCTGGGAAGGTGTTTGATGAAATGCGTGACAGAGATTTGTTTTCTTGGAGTTCTATTATCTCATGTTATGTTGAGAATGGGAACCCAAAAGAAGGGATGGAAATGTTTCGTTGGATGGTTTGTGAAGGAATTAGGCCTGACTCGGTTACGATGCTTAGTGTAGCTGAGGCTTGTGCCAAAGTAGGTTGCTTGAGGCTAGCTAAATCGGTTCATGGATATGTGATCAGAAATGGCATGGTTGGTGATGCTAGTTTGAGCAATTCTCTTATTATTATGTACAGCCAGTGTGGTTACTTGTATATAGCAGAAGAGCTCTTCGAAAGCCTCACCCATCGAAGTACTTCTTGTTGGACTTCTATGATTTCATCCTATAATCAAAACGGGTGCTTTCAGGAAGCAGTTGATAGTTTTATTAAGATGCAGGAGTCAGAAGTAAAACCCAATGCAGTGACAATGACTAGTGTTCTGCATTCCTGTGCTAGATTAGGCTGGTTAAAAGAGGGAAAATCAGTTCATTGCTTTATTTTAAGGAAAGCAATGGATGCTGTTGATCTTGATCTGGGGCCTGCACTAATAGATTTCTATGCTGCATGCTGGAAAATAAGCAGTTGTCAAAATCTTCTTCATTTAATTGGAAACAGCAATGTTGTATCATGGAATACACTCGTATCATTTTATGATCGAGAGGGTTTATATGAGGAGGCCATGGTACTCTTTGTGCGAATGTTGGCAAAGGGGCTAGTGCCGGATTCATTTAGCTTAGCAAGTTCTATTTCAGCAAGTGCAAGTGCCGGTTCAATACAATTTGGAAAGCAGATACATGGACATGTTGTGAAAAGAGGTTTTATGGACGAATTTGTTCAGAACTCCTTGATGGATATGTATTCAAAATGTGGCTTTGTGGATTTGGCATACATGATTTTCGACAGGATTCCACAGAAAAGCATTGTGACATGGAATTGTATGATTTGTGGGTTTTCTCAGAATGGCATTTCCTTGGAAGCACTCAACCTATTTGATGAGATGTACTTCAATTGTCTGGAGATTAATGAAGTAACCTTCTTAAGTGCAATTCAAGCTTGCTCCAATTTGGGTTATCTTGAGAAGGGAAAATGGATTCACCATAAGATCATTGTATCTGGTTTACAGAAGGATCTTTATATTGATACAGCTCTGGTTGACATGTACTCCAAGTGTGGAGACCTTCAAACAGCTGAAGGAGTTTTTGATAGCATGCCAGAGAAAAGTGTGGTGTCATGGAGTACCATGATTGCTGCTTATGGCATAAATGGTCAAATAACTGCTGCCTTCTCGCTCTTCACTAACATGGTAGAGTCAGGTGTTAAACCGAACGAAGTAACCTTCATGAATATCTTATCTGCCTGCAGGCATGCTGGATCAGTGGAGGAAGGGAAACTATATTTCAACTCAATGAGAGATTATGGCATAGAGCCTAATGCAGAACATTTTGCCTCTATAGTTGACCTCCTAAGCCGCTCCGGTGATATCAACGCAGCATATGAAATAATTAAATCAACGTGCCAGCCTGTAGATGCTAGCATATGGGGAGCTCTGCTTAATGGGTGTCGAATACATGGGAGGATGGACTTGATTAAAAACATCAATGAAGATCTTAGAGAAATAAGTACAGATGATACAGGGTACTATACTTTGTTATCTAATATATATGCTGAAGGAGGAAACTGGTATGAATCCAGGAAGGTGAGATCAAGGATGGAAGGAATGGGCTTAAAGAAGGTCCCCGGGTACAGTACAATTGAGATTGATAGGAAAATCTATAGATTTGGAGCTGGAGACACTTCTTCTGAATGGCAAATGAAAGAAATTTACATGTTTTTAGAAAGATTTCAAAGTTTGGCACAGGGACAAGGATGTGATGTAGAATGCTATAATACAATGTATGGTACTAGTATGTTTTTTGAGGGTTATAATGTTCATAACTTGCAGAGAGAAGCTAACAATTACATTTGGAATAAATCAGTCCAAGTTTAGAATTAATACCATATTAGAGTTACAGATTCTGTCATTACTCATCAGGTCTTGCAGCATACAGCAGATATGATTTATAATGTGATTTATGTGATGTAACCATCTATAAAGTTGCTACCATACCGGTCATAACTTAGCCATGGTATAAAATTACTACTTCACCATTTAATCAGCTGCCTGCCCATTTTAGCAGGATTTGCTTAAGAACTCGGGACACCATATGTTGTTTGATAAATTGTGTCACAATCATGTGCCATGGATTTTGATTAGTCAAATGATTTAAATATATGTTTCTTGACCGATCAGAGTTCATGAAATGGGATTGTGGCACACTTTGTGAGACAGCAGATGTTTCCTTAAGAACTATGCATGACATGGCTTCATTTTTTAAGGCAATGCAGTGAGTCGTTAAACAAGTTCCATGATGAAATTTCCTCATATCAACCTAAATTATCTAGTACTCAGCCATTGTTTCCAATAGAAGTCAGCTGTGACAGTGGAGACGTGAAACAAAGGTGTGCATTAATAACGTTGTTCTTCATGGTGTCTTTGTACCAGGAGTTCAGGGCATCATATATAATTCTATAAAAGAGGAGTGATGGCAACACACTCTCTAACAGATACGCGTTTTAACCAATAGGAGCATTAAAGAGTGTGTTACTAGCACTCCTCGTCGATAAAATCATCCAAGGACAGAAATTTATTGAGTTGAAGTAGAAAACATAATTTAGCATTTAGGATCTCAATATATTTTCCCGCCATTCTAACAATTCATTAGTTTCTTGTCTTTATACTTTTACTGCATTCTTAATGCAATCTAAATGTTTCCAGGATTAACCAGTTTTAATTTTCTATAGAAAACAGCGACTCATAAGAGATAAATTCCGTACATGAGATTAACAAATCAAACTGCAATTATCATTGATAAAAAATTACTATAAGAAGAAAAACAGGGATAAGTGGCAATAGATTCATAGGCAATCTTTACCACACAGTTTTGATTATTTCTATATTCATAATACAATTGGGCATAAACCTGAGATTCATCTCTCAACCCCAAAGTGCAAATTTTCAAGCAACACTGTATAAAAAAAAAAGCTTTAGCTTTATATTGAACAACAACACGGACAAGCTAAAGGGCATGTGAGAACATTAACAACCCCAACAAAACTGCAGCAACTCCTCTTATTTGCTGGAAGAAGCAAATCTTGTTCGGTCTCTCTGTCTATGTAAAGCTCGATCCTTTGGTGAAGATGTCGCTTGGCGCAGCATTTCTGCAACGTTACACATAAATAAATGAATTATACCCAATTCTAGCGTATTATGTTTCGTTTATCAAGATTATTCTTCAATTGCTTAAAGAAAATAATAGTTAAAAAATTTCTTAAAGAAAATCCCCATGTCTATTGCTTAAAGAAATTAGGTTAAAAAAATTCTAACCTCGCTTTCTCTGAAGCTCCTGGTCAAGCTCTTCTTTCCACTTCTTCCTCTGTCTCTCAGAAAAGCTTAAACTGCAAGAACATCTAGTACTTAAATTACTCTCTATATTTCTGAAATTAAATAATGCTTACAATAAAGAAAAGAATTAACACACACAAACCTTGGGTTACTTGGATCTTGGTGGGAGTAAACTCCCAGTCCTCTCCATTCACTAAGGGGAGATGTTGGTAATTTCAAGTCACTTGTGCCATTAATCACAGTGGGAGAGCAAGCTGTATATAAACTGTTGTAGAACTCTTCATATAAAGAAGATAAAGGTGTCTGCAGTTTTTTCAGTTCAAGAGCCTGCCATAATCGCATATAACGGTTAGTATAGAAAAATATTGATCAAAAGTTGACAGCAAAGGACTAAAAGCAATACCTTCTCATCCAAAAAGGCTTTAATTTTTGACTCTGTGACCTCATCATCTTCATCTTCTTCTGACAGAGATGGCACACATGGAACGAAAAAATCTTTCTGCTCATTATTTGGCCCCGAGTGACCAGGTGCCATGTAACTTTCATCAATATCAAAACCATCAGACATTTTGGGGTTGAAACTCCACGTTAAATTTATATAAAAAAACAAAAACAAAAACAAGTTTATTGTTGAATTGGAAGCTTATAAGCAGGGAAGGAGGAAAAGAGAGAAGTGATGATGTGATCTCAATACATAACCCAAACAATCCTATTTATATTAAAAGTAGAATCCTAATAGTCTTGATTAAATAGAAAATCAAATCATAAAATATAAATAAGAAATAAATACTAAGAGATCGTCTAAGATATTCTAAAATATTTTAAGATATGAAAAGATTTTATCAATTGAAAAGATTTCATCAGATATGAAAAGATTTTATCAGTTGAAAAGATTTTATCAGATATGAAAAGATTTTATCAGATATGAAAATATTTTCTAACACTCCCTTCAAGTTAAAGCTTACTAAGCTTTAAGCTTGTTACACCAAAACAATGCATTCCTCCTTAATTTAAAATTAAAATTTAAAAAAAAACATAATATGAGCTACATGAAAATAATGGTTGGAAGGCAACTCATAAATTTTTTTGGAACTGATTCTTACTCGTATTATTAAAACTGATTCTCTTTATTAATATTTTTCACGACTAAAATGATTTCAATTGCTAAATTTACTTTTTATTTAAGATGTGTTATATCATTCGGATTATTAAATAATAAATTTAATTTTAAATCTACTGAATACATACATATGAATGACTCAAATCATTCCCTCTTTCCTACTAATAAATTTTTAACCAAAAAATATTTAATTTTTACATTGGTGATTTTATATTTTTACCCTTTACCATTGGTTCTCGTCTTCTATTATTTTTATTATAATTAAAACATAAAATATAGAGAAGTTACACCTTTCCATGTATTCAAATGTAAATTATTTGATAATGGTTCCCACGTACATTACACTAAAAAACACATACTCTAATTTCTAAACAATACACAACAATATATTTGCATGATAAATAATAAAGATATGCAATTGGACGAAAAAAAATACTCATGTATCACTTCCTTTTATATATATATATATATATATATATATATATATATATATATATATATATATATACAGATACAATAAAAAATAAAAATTATATAATTGAGAATCTATTTAAAAAAATATAGAAAATTAATAATGAAGAAAACACACACAAACATGTGAAATCCAATTTTATAATATAACAAATAAAAAAATGGATTCTATGAAACATTCATTGTCTATTTATAATGTGTATTTATTAAATATTTTTTATATATATTCTTGAATTTTATATATGTGTATTACTATACAAAGAGCAATAACTCAACCCATTAACCACCCCATCATGGAATAGCAAATAAATTTTTTTATCAATATGGAAGGTGAAGCATTCAATCCTTTTTTTTTAATAAATAAAATGAAATTAAAATCAAAAGAAAACGACATAAAATTAAATTAAAATTTATAGTTAAAAAATTAAATTAAATTAAATTTAAAATATAGAAATGACAATGAAAAATAAATTTAAAAGTAAATTTTAAAATGAAATGAAAATATGGAAATTAAATTGAAAATTAAATTAAAATTACATATTGAAAAATAAATAAGAAAAATATAAGGAGGCTCATTTATACTAAAAGCAGAATCCTAGTAGTCTTGATCAAATAGAAAATCAAATCATAAAATATAAATAAGAAATAAATTCTAAGAGATCATCTAGAATACTCTAAAATATTTTAAGATATAAAAATATTTTATCAGATATGAAAAGATTTTATGAGATATTTATCTGATTTTCTAACATTCCCCATCAAGTTAAAGCTTACTAAGCTTTAAGCTTGTTAATTACACCAAAACAATGCATTCCCCCTTAAATTAAAAGTAAAATTAAAATTAAAAAAAAACATAATCTGAGCTCCATGAAAATAATGGTTGGAAGGCAACTCATAAATTTTTTTTAACTGATTCTTACTCGTATTATTAAAACCGATTCTCTTTATTAATATTTTTTCACGGCTAAACCGACTTCAATGGCTAAATTTACCTTTTATTTACAGATGTGTTATATCATTCGGATTATTAAATAATAAATTTAATTTTAAATCTATTGAATACATACATATGAATGACTCAAATCACTCCCTCTTTCCTACTAATAAATTTTTAACCAAAAAATATTTAATTTTTACATTGGTGATTTTATATTTTTACCCTCTGTCACTGGTTCTCGTCTTCTATTACATTGCTTTTTACTCTCTTACCTCTTTCAAGACTATAAAAATATTCAGAGCAAATAACGAATCAATGTTCTTCACATGAAGCTCAAGACCTATTTTCTAAACTATCTTAGCAATAGCAAGGTAGGCAACTATCGTTAAAAATAAACAAAAACAAAAAGCAAAATGTCAAGCAAAACGTTTTATTCAACTACTAAAGACAAAAATGCATCAAAGAATCAAACTAAATCATATTGATCAAGTAGGCAGCTATAAAGTAAAGTAATTCAAATATACAAATACTTAGGTAAGTAGGCATGTATAGACAAATCAATCGATTAATATCCAAATAGGCAAGTTAATTTCCTTTTACTAACAAACAATATTATTTAACATAAGCACTAAGTAAAACGTGTTTTTAATGGAAAATGTCAATTACACTTAAATCAGCTCATAGAACTAAAAACAATGATATTTAGTAATTGATTGCCGAATCTAATTTTCAATCACCTATCTCCAATTGCCTTCCTCTCCAAAAGGTTTTACCAAAAATTGTAATATGTATAATTGTAATTTTTTTTAAGCAAATTTCATAATTTTTCCTTCTAATACAATTTTGCATCTCACAAAAAATATTTTTATTTTCTTCCATCTATTCAAGTTTATCTTGATAGCAAATAATATTCCACAATGTATTTTGTAATATTCTATCAATATATAATAAATATATATGAGTTTGGATACTTAAAATTAATATTTAAAAAATATATTATGGAAACTAAATATAATTAAATAACAAATTTATAAGTGATATTTAATATTATAACTCCATATTAGATTAAAAGAAAATAAGAAAATATTTATTCAATTATCATAAGTACTTAGATTTATATTCACATTATTTGTAGTTTAATAAAATTAAAAATAACCATAAAAACATAAAATTAACTTCATAAAATCAATAAATGTTGCATAATATTAAAATATGTTTTATATTTGAAACTGGAAAATAATAAAAAGACTAATAATTAAATATTTTTATTATAACTAAAACATAAAATATAGAGAAGTTAGACCTTTCCATGTATTCAAATGTAAATTATTTGATAATGATTACCACATACATATACACTAAAAAACACATACTCTAATTCATAAACAATACACAACAATATATTTTGCATGATATATAATAAAGATTTGCAATTGGACGAAAAAAAATACTCATGTATTACTTCCTTTTATATATATTCAGATACAATAAAAAAAATTATATAATTGAGAATATATTTAAAAAAATATAGAAAATTAATAATTAAGAACACACACAAACATGTGAAATCCGATTTTATAATATAACAAATGAAAAAATGGATTCTATGTAACATTCATTGTCTATTTATAATGTGTATTTATTAAATCTTTTTTATACATATTCTTGCATTTTATATATGTGTATTACTATACAATGAGCAATAACTCAACCCATTAACCACCCCATCATGGAATAGCAAATAAATTTTTTTATCAATATGGAAGGTGAAGCATTCAATCCTGTTTTTTTTTTTTTGAATAAATAAAATGAAATTAAAATCAAAAGAAAATGACATAAAATAAAATAAAAAATTAAAATTTATAGTTAAAAAATTAAATTAAATTTAAAATCTAGAAATGACAATGAAAAATAAATTTAAAAGTAAATGTTAAAATGAAATTAAAATTTGGAAATTAAATTAAAATTACATATTGAAAAATAAATAAGAAAAATATAAGGAGCCTCATTTTTAAGATAATTTAAAAAATATAATACGAAAAATATATATACATAAATATCCTTTATTAGCTAAAATAAAATACCAATTATACCCCAGCATAAATAACCTTTATTAGACAAAATAAAATACCAATTATACCCCAGTTAGTATGAAGTGATTTTAAAAATTTACCCCAACCACCATCTTACTTTTATATATAAAGATATCGGTGTTTGGATGGACTTTTAAAAAAAGTAAAAGCGGCAAAAAATAATAATATTTTGATGTTTTTTTAATAAGTTACAATTTGTAGCTTCTAAAAAAAAGCAAATACAGTATAAGAGAGCGAGTGAGGATAAATCAATTTTTATTGTACAATATTTCCTTGCAATAAATATCTTAAAAACTTTTTTTAAAAGCTCGTTCAAATGTAAAATAATTTATGCTTATAATTATAGTTTTTTTTCTACTTCTACATCATAGAAGCTCTTTTTTTAAAAGTTCATATATTCGAACATGTCCTGAATATAAAATAAGCTAATTTAAATATAAACTTAACACCTAAAGTTTGATATATTGAAATTGTAAACATCAACTTTTCCATTAACTTTTTTTTTTAAAAAAAGAAGACTCATAGTAAGTCTTACCAAAGAGAAAGAAAGAAAGGAAGAGGAGAAAAAAGAACGAGAAAGAGAGAGCATATGACTTTAACAACCTTAATACTTATTTTAATTGTTATTCCTTATGCTTTAACAATTTTTAATTCTATCACAAAAAAATTAGCTTTTGTCATCAACCTGAAAAGAATAGGTATATTATATTGACACTACAAATTATCTATTCATATTTTTTCACTAACCCATCATTGTTTTAGATTGTTATTTATAAAATTGTCATTCGTCAATGAAGAGTATAATACGTAATTAGTAATACTAGTAGAGAATTTACTATCACTAACTGTAGATATATAGAATGTGCATCAGTAACAATGCAAATATTTTATCAAAAAAAAAAAACAATGCAATTATAAAATAATTCATTTTAATTACTTCATTACTCTTTTGTTGGTTAAATTTTCACTTATAACCTTAAAGAATTGATTGTTAAGTGTGATTCGGGTAAAGATTTTCTATACTATTCACCATTCATGAATTGTCACTGTGTCATATTATAAAAAATATTATATTTTTATAATAATTATCTTAAAAGTCATATAGGATAATTATGATTAGATAAGAGTTAAACTCATAATCTGTAAGTATCTCTGTAAGAGTTTTTTGAATCTTAAAACCTATTTTGGTGAGTCCCTCGAAACCCAACTCATTTAAACTTATATTATAGAAAAAAAAAATAATTCATTTATAAAATACACTAAAAAGTTTTACCTTTTAGACCAAAAAGTATTACTTTCATTTTTTATTATAATGTTCTTTACAATAATTGGGCCGTATTGTTATAAATAAAGTGCAGTCTCGTTACATATATTATATTTTTATTAATAAGCTATTATACATATATTTTCTCTAGAAAAAAAGGTCTGTTGATCTTGGATAGTGCAATTTGTTTTGCAAATTATCAAAATAGTGTAAGTTGAAAATATTTTACTTATTTGGAATAAGTCGTATATGATATATAGGACTTCAAAATTGTATATATCATGTACGACTTCACTTTTTGGCTTTTATTATAAAATAATAAAAATCGTACTTAGTATGTGTTAACGTGGTTTTTTGGTTTCTGACCAAAATTCTTTCGTTGCAAATAATTAAAGATCAAACGAGTGTAGAACCTACGAGTTATGCAGTAATCTCGTCCAGAATAGGTATGAACTGTCTGCCAAGTATGAAATTGACAAGTTAGTCAAATCTAGTAATATACTGGCAAAGACTAATAGTTTGGATTTGACAAGTGAGAAAATTGATAATGCACATTGACAAATAATTGATTGGATACGAATATTAGACAGATAATGCTATCTAACTTTAAAATAAAAAACATATGATTATATGTAGAAAGTATAGTTATTCAACGAAGATGATAAAAACAGTTTCTGGAATTGAAATTGAAATATTTGACTATGAAATACTTGACAAGAAGTAGAATTTAGACTTAATTAAAAAGTAAGAACAACGTAAAAAGTGGTTATTTATTAAAAAAATAATTTCTGGACAATTAACTAGAGAACTAGTCAAAAATCACTACAAAAAAAACCTATTTAGCGACCAAATATTTCGGTCGCTAAACATGATAATTCGGTTGCTATACTGTATAGCGACCGAATTAAGGGGGTAGCAGAAACCCTGGTCGCTAAATGTTTAGCGACCGAACTTATATTTCGGTCGCAAATCTGCGACCGATATTTCGGTCGCAAAAGTATATATTTCGGTCGCCGTATAGTTGGTCGCATACCCAGCTCGCCTAATTTGGTGACCGATATTCGGTCGCTATTTCGGTCGCAAATTTTGATTTTTTTTTTTAATTTTCCTGTAACAATCCTGTCGACCAAATATAGTTTTTCAACTATTACCCCATTGATTTTTAATTTCTGATATAAACAAAATACACCAATATTTTTTTTAAATAAATAGAAAACGTAAATATGATGTACTAACGATCCAAAACACCACAGTCAATATGATCAAGAAAACATATACATTAATTAACGCAAGTTTAATAATGGTTTATAAAAAAAAGTTTAATAAGTACTAATTAACGATCAAAACATAAAAATACACCACAGTCAATAAGTACTAATCAAAGTATCAAAACTCATCAATCTTCCAAAGGGATGAACATGTAGAAACGAGAACCCCCAAGGTACTTAAACTTTGCCAATGCACCAGTGGACAACAAATACAACTCCCTGATACCATTTGTATCTGTTGCAAAATATGGGCGATCCTCATGGATTACTATATTCCCATTGAACAGATTTCCGTTTTTGTCTTCAATAGTCACAACACGCGGTATTTGTTGTCCCCAACGACGGTAGAATGATCGCGGGATTGAAATCAAATCCTGCAAATACACAAGAACAATTTAGTAAATGATTAGTTTATGCCTTAACCACCATTACGTGAATCCGATCGTTATTCTTAAGTTGATGAGATCATGCACTGGTCTATATGGATGGCTGTCTCAAAACATTTAGTCGGGTCCATTTTCTGATAAAACGATAAGGAAAACAAGTCATATGTCTAAACTTCATCAAGTGATAATAAGAAAAGATGGAAAGATCCATGTAGCATACTAGCATGTTAAAATAGAACAAAGAAATGCAACTTCACATGCAACTTTACAGATTAGCAAACATAGTAGTTTTTAGGAAAGTAGATGCTTTTACGTCGTTTTGAAGGATGGTCATAGAGAGGACTTTTCCTACCGGAAGTGCCTAGATAACCTAGTAAGGATGGTCATCAACAACTATTTCTGGAAAGCTCCATTTCCTAGTGAAACAAATGAGTAAAAAACCAGAGTTGTTTTCATAATATTGTGTACAAAGCTGTTTTCTAATGTGGATAATGTTTTAATGATGACGGCACGTCATGCATGTGCCTGGCAAACTGTGCCTGGCAAACTGTGCCCTTCATTTTATCTAACCCTATACTTAATCCTTCATTATCTAAGAGACTCGCTTTTGTTGGCTTCAATAAGAGACTTTCTAATTAAACTCATGGACTTTAAATTAGTAAATGAATATCAACAACAACAAAGTCATGCCATTTACGAACTAATAACACTTTATCAATTCATTCCAATGCTTATAATGTAAATATATACAAATATGATTCCATAATCATTTCCAAACAAGTTATCAATAAATACATATCAAATTATTCTAATTACATTGATTCATTGTTATTGAAAGATTTTTATTTTAAAGAGAATAAACTATTCTTCATAGCAATCCAAATGTATGAACATGCTCAGATATAATTACCAGCCTTCAATAAATTTACATCATCAAACAGAAAAGAGATAAGTAGAATTACCAAATGAATCCGATTCAAAATGAGTGAAAAGCTCTCTTGGAATTACAGGCTACAATAACGTTTTTAGATCATTTCATACTCCAACAAAGAATATTTTTTTGTTTACAAAGAAGTGAACAAGAACTTGAAATCCCTAAAACCCTCTTTTGAAATTTTTGAAACAGATTCAGACAAGAACCAACAAATTCATGGATTCCAACCGAATCAAAATACAATACAATCGGAATGCATACACGTACAATACGATATGAAATTATTCACAGCAAGTAAACAACTGCATCACAGAGGCTATAGATCATACTATTGTGAGATATTCAAAGACATAAATTCAGCCAAGATATGGAAAGATAAACAGACCAGAAATTACAAGTTCCATATTTAATAGAAAACACATCATTAACACAGGGACAATCTTGTTACTGGACATGTTAAACTATATTGGTCTTCAAACAACTGCCTCAGTATTGGTCATTTGTTTGAACTATAGCCATGAACTATCCATGTTTGAAATTGTAGACACCTAGCACAAAACAAATTGAAAATCCATAGCACACATCCTCACTAACCAATTTAGATGCATTTCACAAAGCAGAACTGAATCTAAATCAAAGACTAAGATGCTAAAATGGAAGGTAATTTCACAACTAATTCAACAAGAAGCAAACCAGAAGGGTTCTCAGATTAAATTTTCCCGTTAAATTGGTACGTCAATAATCAACAAAAAACCAAAACCTGTTTATGTTTCGCAGTCTCACAGGCAGCAATGGCATTCTGTGGCTCAAGTAAACATCAATTCTAATCTCACAGTCTTGACTTTTGATATTTCGATGCATTCAAAAAAAAGTTACAAAAACATATTTCTCGTGCTTTCTCAATGAGAGCTTCCTAATCCTAATAGGAGTGATTAAATAATGACACATGAAAACAAATGATCATCACAACTCACAACTCACATGAAATACACAAGTAGCTCTTCTCAGTAGTAAGCAATAAAGCAAGCAATGAAATACATACAATCCACAAATTTTTTGAAATGAAACAATGAAGCAAAATAAAAAATGATACATAGAGAGTCCATGCATGGTTACCTCAAGGCAGAGCAAGGAATGCACAAAATGAGGAGAGAAGAGGGTAGGAGGAGCTCTGCGCATATGTGGTGACCGAAGAGCTGCGTGTTGGTAGCCGGAGTATTGGTTGGCGGCCTGAAATGGAGGGGGGGGGGGGGGGGATTAAAAACAGAGCAGGAAGAGGGGAAAGGAAGAGAGGAGAGGAAGAGGGAAGAGATGGAAGAAGAGGAGGAGGAGGACGGAGGCTTACCGGAGACGGTGGTGGTGGCGGTGCGCACTGCACGGTGGTGGCGACGGTGACCAGTACTAGCGGCCTGAACGCGAGGGAGAAGAAGATGGGTGAGGAAGGAAGAGATGGCAGAAATGAGGAAGAAGGGAAAGATTTCACGATTTTAGGGATTTATAATTTGGTGACCGAAATAATCGGTCGCTAAATCGGTCGCCAGGTACTTAAATAAAAAATGGTCGCTAAATTCGGTCGCGAGATGAGTTAATTTGAAATTTGAATTCATAAATTTAGCGACGGAGTTTTAAATCGGTCGCTAACACGCGCGGTTTTAATTTTTTACGCGCCGTTTAGCGACCGAATTAATATCGGTCGCAAATGTAAATAAAATTTAACCGTTGCATTTAATTCGGTCGCTATTTCGGTCGCTAAGAATACATAAAATTTCTGACTTTCAACCGTTTCATTTAATTCGGTCGCTATTTCGGTCGCTAAGAAGGCATAAATTACTGACTTTTAAGTTCCTTTATTTAGCGACGGAAATAGCGACCGATAACCCTGCTACACTCTATTTCGGTCGCTATTTCGGTCGCAGTATTATCTCTAATCAGTCCTTCATGTAGATCCTACAATCGGTCGCCATTTCGGTCGCAAAAAGCAACCGAAAAATTCGGTCACTATTTTCGGTCGCTAAACAACCTTTTTTTTGTAGTGAATGTTGGTTTGGATAAAAAGATACTAAACAAGAAACTACTTAAAAATGCTAAATTAAAGGGAAACTTGATTAAACAAATACTAAATGCATAATAGTAATGATTATAGTAAAGGAAAACTGGATTAAACAAGTATTAATTTGCAGAAAAAATAATGAAGTTTAAAGAAATAACTTGAAGATGATTATAAATAAATTGGAAAATGCATGAAGAACTATTGAAGAAATATTAAAAGTGTTAAGATATTTGACAAGAAGATATATATTTATTAATTTGAAATCTGACTTGATTCCTTTAATTAGGCAAATCAGATTTGATTTGTTTTATTTGTTGTAATTATGATTTGATTCCTTTAATTAGGCAAATCAGATTTAATTTGTTTTATTTGCTGTAATTAGACATGCTGTAATTAGGCTCTTGTGTAAATAGCTGCATTATGACAGGCACAAATTTGGGAGGAATTGTGGTGCCCATCTATGTATATAGTCTACGGGTCCTTAAGGAATAAAACATCTGAACCATTCCTTTACATGGTATCATAGCGCATACAACCCTAGAAAAATATACATGGCGGCTGTTATGGATGCAGAAAATTGGGCCATGACAAGTTTGAGCAAGGAGCAGTGGAAAACTATGGTAGAAATGCTTAACTCTTCAAAGGTTACTACAAACGAAAGCATGACTGGTAAGACTAAACTCAATTCATGGATCCTCGATAGTGGGGTGTCTAACCACATGACAGGAACCTTGCAACATTTGTGTAATATGAGGGAAGTGCTACAGGACATCCTAACGAACATATTGCCTCATCTACTAAGGAAGGAACAATAAGACTTACAGATAGTTTAAAACTTGAAAATGTGCTTTATGTACCTCGGTTGAATTGCAACTTGATTTCTATATCACAACTGTCGGATGAATCAAATTGTAATGTCCAATTTACTGCTGATTTGTGTGCCATACAGGACCGAACTTCGAAGATGCTGATTAGAGCGGGAAGGGATGGACTCTACTTCTTCCGGGAAGCTCCGAAAGTGAAGGCATGCAGAATTAAAGGAATCAAATCATAATTACAGCAAATAAAACAAATCAAATCTGATTTGCCTAATTAAAGGAATCAAGTCAGATTTCAAATTAATAAATATATATCTTCTTGCCAAATATCTTAACAAAAAGTTAATAAAAATTAACACAAATAAGATGAATCCGTCATCACAATATTAATGGCAGTAAAATAAAGAAGTGTAAGAACACTATGAAGAACATGATGAATAAACTGGAAAAATTATAAAAAACTTGAAGTAAATGAACCAATATTGTATTGAAATTGAACATTGTATTGATGATAACAGGGTGGAAGGAATACTTAAGTTAATCCGCCAGTCTGCTGTGTGATCGAGACGTGTAGGATGTTTCAAGTTCCAACCCTTATTATATTGTGATAACTAGTATTTGTAGGCAAATAAAATAACTACCTAGTAGTAACTTCCTATCTTAATGACTGCCACGTATCTTTGCAGTTCTCTAAATTCCAAATTCAAACTGCTTGTCAAACAACTCTGATAGCTGCTCAATTTCTTGAACCGCTCCGCATCAACTTGATTGTCTTCGACGGTCTGGTCGCTTGACAGCTTATCTTGCTAATGCATTGTCAGTCTTGAGGACTTAGCCATTTTCACACTTCTCTGTACGTTTGACAACTCTTCTTAATACTTTGTAAAAAATCTTTGTTGTCAATTTATCCTTTTTGTCGACCAGTATTTTCTTATCAACTAAATATTTTCAATGCTTAGAAAATATTACTCATTACTCTGATTCCTTCATCAGCCTGACGAAATACATCCGTTAATAATAAAAAATTTCACCCCTAACAGATGCCCCACATGTTTTGCTTTTCAACGGCCTTGTTTGTCTGACATGTCAACTGAAGAACTTCTTGTCAACTCTACACTTGTCAATTCTTCTATAATCTTCTGAATTCGACGTTCTTTATGTCAATTTTTTCTATCAACTTTCCATCCGTCGACGTAACACTTGTCAGCTTTCTTTTTGTCAAAACAATATATATCAATTTTGGGACTTGTTTCTCAATTTTTGTGTAGCCACTTCCTGTCTATCTAACAAAATCTCAAATTTGAAAATTCACTCCTAACAGTATCTACACCCGAAAATGTTTGATAATACTCACATTATGCTAGAACGAGGATTAGTAAAAATCTCTTCCTTCATCGATATAGATAGCACTTTCTGCGTTAAATTGGGTTTTCGACAAGAAAAATGCTAGAGACCCATCGTACTTCAAGTTATGTGCCTCTCACATCTACCTACGTGAATCAAAGTATAAATGTGCATAAAACAAGGTAAGCCCTGATGTAATTAAGTAGTGAGAATTGTAGAGATGTGAATTGATGTAAATGTAAGTGTGTGACTACCAACGTGCAACTAAACTATTCATGTACCACACTCAAGGAGAGGTACATTGCAATACCACATACCCTTGCACTTCAATAATTTAGCTTTGTGATAGCCTCAGACACCACCAATGATGAGAGACAAGTTTTATTTTTCACTCCTGCTACCAATGACTAGCTCCAAAAGAACAAAAATGTTCATGCTTAATCATTATGTGATTTCTTGATAATTACAAAACGGACCCTAGAAAAATCAGTAATTAATTACAGAATGAACTGTGATTGAGGACAAAAGTATCACAATCACAATACATATACAAAACAAAACAAAGGAACAAATCTACTACCATATTTATCATAAGCTAACTAAAGTCCTAGTAGATGGAGGGCCAGCTCATTGCAGCCATGAAGCATAGTACTAAGTACAACCAGAAAATCACTAGTAAAAATCCCAGAAAGTGAGAGCACTAAGTTGAAAGGACCCCAATATATATCTGAAGATTCTGAACAGTTCTATAAAGAGAGAATCAGAAGAAATCATGCAACATTATTTAAGAATAATACAAGTTGGTATCACCCGGAATACTGACAATCAAGCATAAACCCGAATACGGGTTGAAGAAATTTACAAGAGAAATCCCCATGCCTGAGAAAATGTGTTCCATCAGTATGGAACTGACCCTGCTTACCCTCTATAAATTCTCATTCTCATCTAAAAAATTTGAGCCTCTTGCAGTGACTAGGTTAACGGGATTGATGGAGGATTACCTGCCGGGTACCTCTGTCTACGAGGCCTTCTGGTTGTCTTGCCCCATCCTGTTAGGCTTCTGTCTTCCAATCCCACTTCAATATTATTAAGCTGCTGCATCAGTGGGGTGCAAGTTTCATTGGTTGCCGCCAGTGGTGGGGGAGATGGAGCAACCTGCACCCGCCGCCTCCCTCTGCCACTGCCATTCCTAGAAGAACTTCTCCTAGTTAATCCTGAATGCCATGAATGACCTGTTGCTTTCATAAGCCCTCCAAATGTCTGAAGATCTTCTGTTACTTCATGCCTTGATAAAGATGCAAGGCCTGGAAGGATATCCCTTTGGAAATCCCTCCTCTGCCTCCCTCTCCTTGCTGGTCCCTTTCGTGTTCGAGTAGCTAACGAAGTTGTTGTTTCTTCCACTATGAAGTTTTCTGGAACAAGAGGCTTAGGCATGTAGTCTTCTTCTTTGGTTTCTGTCAGTTTCAATGTCATGAGCTCAAAGTAATCGGTTACTTCAGAGGAAGAAGAGTCCTCTTTATCATCACTTTTTCCCCTAGAATTATCAAACTTGCTTCCGAGATTCTCTTTACATGAGGAAACTATATCTACAAACCAACTTAGCGGGTCCACCATTGGACTTTCTGATGGATTACCAATCGCACCATCCATTTGATCGCAGGAAAGCGATGATAATACAACAATTGCCTCCGCTGCATGTCTCATTAGTTCATCATGTGGCTGTTCAACTGTGTCTAGTGGACCTTTTGGTGATTCTAGAGAAGATTCAAGCTGTTTTTCTTCAGGAACGGCATCCTCCTCTGTCTCGGGAAAAGCAGGAGCTTCCAGATCTATTCCTGCCTTCGTTTGTACACTGTCACTGGGTATAGTTGTCAAAGATGCTTCATCCTCACTCATACTCAAGTTCAGATCAATTTGATTTCTAGAGTCGGCTTCTTTAGTAACAGATCTTTCCTTGCTAACAATAGTTTCAGTGACGGCTTCTTTGTCCAACTCAAGAACAGCATCATCACAAGGCAAGTTGATGTCAAGTATCCAGTTTTTCCGATTATTTTCCACTGGTTTAACATCAGATGGATTAGGAATTGAGGGAGGAGTGATTGAAGACAACTCCTTAGGAGAAATATGAGGCATATCAAATATGGGAACACCAAGAATTTTCTTACTACAAGAGCTTTCACTTACCTCTGTCCTCTTTGGCTCAATATCATTAGAACATGAAACCAAAGTTACATTATGCATAAATTTTCCACCAGGCCCCTTTCCACTTTCATCTTTGTTGGGCAATGAAGCAACATGGAAAAACCTTGACTCTCCTGCACTTATGCCTCTATCAGCATTTTGCACCTCATTCTTACAAGTTGTCTTCGCTCTAAGCCAAGGCAACACAGCAAGATGCTCCTCATGCTTCTGTTCTAAATCTATGATCCCAATACCTGACTGGGAAGCCAAGTTGGATGAACCGTTTGAAAGCAGCACATTCAAGTCAATATCTTTCCTAGACTTCATGTCATTGCAATTTGAATTTGAACCCTTATAGTATTTTGATGAACCATTTTTGATGGAATGTTCAAGAATTATCTTACAATCATCATCATGATTAAGATAGTCATAGCTAATTGAAGAGATGTTTGTAGATGGTTCCTTAGACCTAGATGAAGACCCAGGGTAAAATCCATTCTGTATAGGTACATCACATCGAAAACCTGGGTTATTAGGCTTGGAATTGATATTTAGAGGCCAGCTATCTTCCAAAATCCAATTACTTTTATGTGACTGGGAACTCCTGCTCAAGGCACCAGATGCATTTAGACATGAAGGCATCTGAACTGACATCAACTTCTGGCTTAGGCTGCTACTTGCCTTTTCCCAAGAAGAAGCTGAATGAGACCAAGACTTGGATAAATTGGAGGAAGGAGAAACTGCAAAAAGACCAGGTCTATGTAACGGTACCACAGACTCACGATGCTTATTAATGGAGTATTCACGATTTCTTTCACTGGTATCTAAATCAATAACTGTCTTTTCCCTCCATGAATCAGCCTTGCTTCGACCAGTTAGGTAACCAGATGCAGGTTCATGAGCTTTGCTAGGTGCATCTTGCAATGTTTGGGAAGATAAAAATGATTTCTCTACTTTCAGGACGTGTGGATCAGGTTGTAGGCTGCTTTTCGTTTTCCCTGTCAACATCAGAAATGTAATGTTATGGAACAATTTTATCAGATGTCAATATCAATACTAGATTGTTGGCAGATAATCAAAAAGAAAAATGTACTCCGAAAGAAAAAAGGAAACACAGCTTCGCTAAATTCCAGTTGGAGCCAATTAGCCAAACAATCCAATTTTACTAATATTAGAAGATTTAGTTTATTAACTTGAAACAAGGAGAGAGGCAAAAAGTGTACAGTAATCCATCAGCTCTAACACGTAATAACAAAATATAAAAGTTCTATAGTTCTTCCTGTCTCTTTTATCAGTTTATTTTACCAAAATCACAATAAGACATACTAACCTTGATTCATTATCATTATCAGTTTTTTTCTAAAACGCTAATTTTGCTACCTTTTCTCGTAGAAATATATCTGATGGCCAGTTGCAAAATTCAATGTAACTCAGAAACAACTTTCAAGTGGGAGGAGGAAAGTTCAAGGGAAAAAAAATGAAGCGACTGAATAAGAAGTCTAACCTGCCTCAGCCGCTGATGTAATCCACCCTTTTCCACTCCCATTGTTCTCCAAATATCCATTTTTTCTGTCCCAACCGTCAGTTCCATAATGTGAGTTGAGTAAATGCTCCCTGGACAAACCAAAAAACCGTGACTGTTGTTTGGCACTGCCAGATGGATTGGAGCATTCAGTTGTCCCGTGACAGGGATTATGGCTCGGAAGGTGAACATATGGAGAATCGTTTGTTTCTTCCACTTGAACAGGTTCGTTTAAGTCAGCCAAACCATTTCTTCTCCTTAAAGACTGCTCAGATCTTGACATGTCCTCCTGGCAACTAGTCTTCTCACCATTGCCACAAAAAAGCTTCACATCCCCCTCCTTTCCATCTTTACAGTTTCTATCAGGAAAAAATAATGTTGGATCAATTATCTTTTCATTACTGAGCTTCTCACCTTCCTCAGTATCAATGTACTCATCAGCAGGGAGCTGAAGGTCGAACATTTTTCTTCTAACCTTCGAGGGTCTGGACTCGAGCACCTCAATATCTTTTGAATTGCAACCGTTTGGGGATGAATATAGACCACCTTGCTTGCTGATTCCTTTAATAGAACTCAAAGGAGAATGAGTGCCCTCAACATCTGAAACCAATGTTTTAGCACAAGTAGAATTTCCCACAGTAAAGCCAGAAATATGCCATTTTTGGCCATCTTCAATTGTTATTTGAGATGCCAAGGGATCTGTGCAAAATGATGCCTCAACAGGTATCTGGTTCATCTGTAATTCTTTCCTTTTAACTTCATTCATCAAATCCCTTTGTATTCGGTATAAGCGGTGAAGTTCATACACCTGCTTGTGACAATACGTAATTTAAATATATCAATAGGTTCACCAATCATGGGGCACATAAAGAAATTAATATGAACAAGGCCATAACTTGAACCATTTTAAAAGAACTGTACATCTAAAACTGAGTAAACATAATCTTACAACAAAATCGTGTTTATAAGTTACTAAGTACTCAACGACCACTGCAGCAATTGAAAAAATGTCACATTTTAAAACATGGAGCTCTGAAGAAGCCAAAAAATATATATATATATATATCAAAATTCACAATGAAAAAACCTCTTTTATTTTTAAATGGAACTAATAAGACTCAATCCTTAAACACCTCACCTACACCATGCATACAATTCAAGCTACAGGGCAAGCGATAAACAAAAGGTAAAAAAGTAAAACCTTCATACCTGACTCTTAAAGATGGCCTCATGCTCGAGCATCGTTCGCTTCACAACATCCTTATCATACACTGGACATGCATCTGCATTAACACTTGGAAGAAAATTATTATAATACTGCCCACTTGTCAGTGTTTTGTCTCCATAAAATAGGGACCAGCCACAACTACTGGATTCCTCATTAAGATCTCTCATTGAGTAATAATATCCTGGCAGATTCTGGACTTTGGTTCCCATTCCTGATAATTGGTCACAGTTATATGCAAATAAGTATTCTACCATCATATTAACACTTACTAATGCTGCATTTCATCAAATACCAGAAACACACTACAAAAATCCGCCATGTTAATGGATAACACAAATCCAGCCAAATTAAAGGTGCACATAATGACAGATAGTCACATATACAGAAATTTAGTTTCTTTTCTTCACTAAATTACTTGAATGGTACTTCTCAACACACAAAGATAAATTTAGTATGGATTAATCAGTTAAGTTTATATGCAGTTTGGTGCCCCCGTGTAAAAAAGAGGGTGAAAATTCAAGGATGAGCTTTATATGAAAAAAATTGCATGCTAAAATTTCAGTAGATCACAACCAGTGTCATAACTCACAAGTTATTTACATGATACAATATAAGGATACTGATAGCCTCTAAATGCATGACAACAAAACCACGCTTGCACCAAGTCATGTTAAACACACCATGAATCAAGGACTACTATACATCAACTTTTATCTACAAAGCGAAAGAAACAGGAAAGGAACCACGTGCATGTAAGAAATGATTTAATTAGAGACAATAATTTCCAAGTTAGCTGTTGAAACCAGAAGCAAATAAGTAGCAACCTGTTGCTATCATAAGCTAAGTTCATTGTATCAGAACAAGCATTTAATTAGATCACAAAACTCAAAACATTTATTGAAATGTTAAGCTATCAATAAATATAAAACAAATTAAACATGTTATGAGACACGGACAAGAAGAAAGAGAGTGCTACAACAGCAAGCTCTTGAGAAACTTAAACCAAGGTACTCCTTCAGGCATGTAAAATAACATATCTTGCTGCACACAAAAATTAAGTGCAAGGAGAAACAATTTAATTCCTAACGATTGTCACATATTTTAACTCCCAAAAACCATTACTACATTAATTAGCAACGAAAATTCACAACTCCCATGTTCAGAAGTATAAAAAAAATACTATATAACATACATGACAAATTCTAATTGTAATAGAACATAATAGGTACTACTTTAGACTACCATCACAAGTATAGAAATCAAAAAATTACCCAAACTGAGGGGTAGAGGACAAGAAATGCAAGAAACATCCTCGAAGATAGAATTTTAGATCACTGAATGCATAAATTCATTACTGTTACACTAAAAAGTGTTTAATCTAATATGTTCCAGGATTTCAAGAATGGGGATCATTGTTATTACTACGACAAATTAACAATCGCATTCCTTCTGATGTTGCTGGGTTGAGGACCAATATATCCCTAGTAAATTCCAACCTCCAACACCTGCTAAAGATGCAATAATAACCTTTAAGCCTATACTAATGCACCAATCAAAATATATAAAATATCCTTACAACAACCCAATTGGTAATGCTTCATAACATCTAATATCGGACAAATGCCGTTGGCATTTTCGTCGTTGAGAACTTTGACCAACACCGGTGCTCAATTGCATGGTTGCAGGTTCCCTCAACATCCCTGGTTATTGCGTATCAGATCGGATTCACCGTAAAGAAAGCCTTGTAATATAATCGCAAGAAGTGACAAATCACATTCCCATACCCCTACTGTGTATCCCCATGTATCGGATTTCAGGAAACTAGGGTTGTCTCAGACAGTTAACACAATACACCAATCATATGCAAGTGACTTATCATTCCGCGGTAGCAATGACCAAAGCCGTAGAATCACATCGAAAATAAATATGGACAAAGTTCACAAATTCATTCATTACCCTACCAAAGCAAACAACAACTAAAAGATACACATAAAATCAGCACAAACACAAGCGATTGGGATTCTGAATAAATCTTTGCAAAGGAGATGACTTTCTATAGTACACGTTTTATCGACATTAAACCCCATTCATACTTCAATTAATCAGGAGGATTTCCGAAATCTTTGTAAAAGAGTTATTGCGTTTCAAAGGCCCACATCAAACTACACGTCATAGATTCGTCATTGAAATGAAAAATCTATGGAGTAGTGGAACAGTTACAAAACCTGGCACACCATAAATTCATCCATAATATTATGGAGCTCAGGTCCATCACATCAATTTTGAGCAATGAAGAACCAAAAAAGTAACCAATGGGCGCCAAAATTAAATTAAAAACAGATCCGATACAACAATTATCAAAACGAATATCACAGAAGTTCTCAACCAGAAGAAGCATTTGAAATACTAAAATTAAACATCAGAACATTCCATCTACCTAATTCAAAGTATAATTTTTTATTAAAAAAAACACAGTTATGCTCAGGAGTTCATTGGAATAATCCCCCAAACAACAGGAACCAAGGAATTTTCATCGTACTCAAAACAGAACTAGGCATATAAAACACAAAAACCAAAATTATTAAAATCATGATCAAGTAAATAAAATTTAATTAAAATATTCAGAGAGAGCATAATAAGGTAAATTACCTCAGACCCACATCTTCTTATCACCTCCTGTTAAGAATCCCACATGGATTCTACCATTTAAGAGGCACCAACAGCATAGAGATGAAAATTCAGTGTCTTATAGACTCGCACTATGAGAAGCCAAAAAGGGTAATTAACAACTACAACTAAAAAAACAATAACAATAATTATATGACAAAATAACAAAGAGGGTGTTGTAGGAACACCATTGAAGAAGCTTAGATCGTCATCAAGGTGAAGAAAAGGAGGAGATTTCGATCTGCTGGGCCAGCCACCCACCCAGCAACTCCTCTCTCTCTTTCTCTCTCTAACAAAGACACACACAAAGAGAAGAAAGAACGAAGCTTTTTTTTTGGTTTAGAGAGAGAGAAACATTTTTAAAGAGAGAGAGATCCCAGATAAGAAATCTTCACACAAACAAACGACCTTCTAACAACAGTGACATGAAATTTGTCAACATCCGGTCTCTTTTTATTCTCTGCTTTTTCATCACTTCTCTCTCCTTCTCTCTCTTCCCTTTCTTTACCATTTATATTAAACAAAAAAAAAACACACTTTTTTATTTTCTTGTGTTTTTCAGGGATAACAAACAAATGGGCATTTCTAGATTCTCTCCACCTTCCTTGCTTTTCGCTACTCATATCAATTTCTATTGTATTATTGAAAACGTAACGGAAAATATCTCATTACAAGCATTCTTATCATTGATTAATTAATTAATTAATATATGTACTAAGTAAGTATTTTAAAATTTACCCAAAAGTACCTATAGAGATTGACACATCTGTTCAAGCCTTCCGCTTATACTATATCTTCCCTGTTCTAGACAATATGTAAATTCTACTATAAATCTTACAGGTTGATGATATTCTCTGACCTTACAATGTGGCGTATCTTTCCAAAATCTAAACTTTTAAAAAATAAAAAAATACCCAAAAATGTTTATTGACCTCTTAGTAGTGAATTGTGCCTCAAAGAACTTTAATCACTATTCAAATTCTGGAATCGTTACTTTGGGAAGGTTTACCTAACCACTATGTGAGTTTTACTTATGGGGATACCCCATCAAATACAGAGTATTTCAAAAAGAGAAATGATTTTTGTAACTCTAAAATAGGACACCATATAATGTCCATTTGTTATTTTGAGTATTCTTGATAGATACACGTATATATATAAGAAGATGATAAAAATTAAGTGAGATATAAAAATAAACATATACGGTATCATATACGGTATCTAAAATTTTGTGTTCAAATAACACAACTCTTTCAAAAATGATTGGATTGTAATTATTGATGAAAAGATATTTTACATCGTGGAATAATAATTATGCATTATTAGATCACTAAAATATTTTAATCTTATAATAATTTTATTAAAGCGCACATGTATAATTTATATTTATAATTTAGTTAATAATTTAAAAAAGTTTAAACTAACACTAAATAAAAAATGAAGTTTAATATCTTATTTGATTGTTTTATAGTTTTAGCATAAGTAGTTAGGGAAAAAGGAGACGAATGACGTGAACAGAATTTGTTTAGAGAACATTATATTATTGCTTGTTTAAAAAAAAAAACATTATATTATTACTACTCCAAAGACAGCGAAGTTTTATTATTATTAACTAATAATATAAATAATTTAGCTATTCTATAAAATTGATCTTTTGGTAAAATTTTATGTCTTACTTCATTGTGTTATTGTATTAACATAAGTAGTTATGTAAAAACGATGTTACATACAAATGTTGTTAATAAGTTTAATTTTCTGAACATGTATATATTATGACTCCAACAACAACAGGAACAACATTACAAACTTGACAAATGAAATCTTTTTCCTAAGCTAGTTGTTAACGTTCCATTAGGACTAGAGGTAGCAAACTGATCCATTTATCCACCATCAATCCAGTCCATCCATGAGAAAATCCATCCAATCCATCCATTTATAAAAAAAATAATATAAATGGATTGGATGGATTGAATTATTTTTTTAGTGGATGGTTTATGATCCTTCCAATATTTTTTAAAATCCATTGGACCAACAATAAAAAATGTAATGGATCAACTTTTATCCATTCCAAAACCAATTTATTTTTTTCATATTATTTTTCACCAAATAAAAAAACCCTCCATTTGTAACAAAAAAAAAACACTCCATCTAATTTTCTCTTCCGTTCCATATTATTTTTTCTTCACTATTTTTTATTTTATTTATCTGATTTCTTTTCTTTTTTGGTTACATTAAGTATTAACTAATTAATTATTCTCAAGTGTCAGTTGTAGTCCACGTTATCACGTACGTTTTCTTTTTTCGTTGCCCTTTTTTTTTGCTTAGAAACTTAAAAAAAAGTATTAACTAATTGAAAGCACAGAAAATCATAATAAGTTTCATAAAACAATGTCATGGAACGTTGTGGCAAAACAACCTCTGTAGATGCACATATTCAATAACTCTCATACAGTAATAGAAAAATGACGGTGATACAAAATGGTCGTGAGATAGAGTTGAGAGATGGTAAAGAGAGAGAGTAGGAAAAAAGGGTAGAGAGGAAGAAAGAGGAGAGTGAGAGTGAGATAGAGATAATATTTTAATTTTTTTACAAATTATTTTATTTTTAAAAATATTTTATGGATGGATAAAAGAGATATAAAATTATTTAATTTCTTAAAATAATTTTTAGTGGATGGATTGGATATCCATCCATGAAAAGTTGTTAATGGATAAATCGGATGGATTTTATTTAATGGATCATGGATGGATTGGATTTTTTTAATAAATTTTTAATGAATTAAAATGAATTAATGAATTATTGTTAATCCATTCGTTAAGATCCAAATAGAAATTTATCCAATCCATCTATTTGTCTCCTTTAACTAGGACTAAGTGTTAATTTTATATTCCCCAGTGAGGAATTGAGATAAAGGGTTTTTTTAAGAATGCTATTTTAAGCAGTGTTTTAATTGGCTAATACATCAGCAGACAACAAGTGGGACCCAGTAAACTGTGGGAAAGATGAGGTTTTTTTATAGAATGTGTTGGTTAGAAATGCCCTCGTGGGTACCAATGAATTACAATAATGGGATTTATGGATGGTGCTTCTGTTTTTCTGTTCTGTAGGGTTGGGTAGTACTTTGGGCTGTGCACTTCACAGTCCACACTTTTTGATTGGTGGAAGGATCCTCTGCCTCTGCCTCAGTCTATTTTGTGTGAGTACTTGCTTTTACTATGTACCTCGTTACATAAAGAAAGAAACAAATGCAGATGCATCATAGATCATGATGATCCTTCCACACACGTGGCTGCTTTTATGGCTCAACGATGATGAAAACTTTTTCCTTTTTTCCACACATATTACAATTTAGCATTGTCATTAGTACTTTTAATTGTTTATTTCTACTTCTTTAGGTTTTATTGATTACTTATATTTAAAAAATAATAAAATTTTGATTAACTAACAGAGAGTATAAATATTTACCAATACGTGGTTGGTTCAACTTGTAAGAAACTTGGATACTTTAAGCAAGTAGTCGAGGATTCGAATCCTGGCTCTTGTATATGGAGAAAACCTGGTTGGGAGAGAAGAACTTATCTTGTGTACCCGACAAGTTCCTCGACGGAGATTAGTCACTGTTAACGGTGGTGGATACTTCGTATCTATATCATGGTTAAAAAAAAGTATAAATATTTAATTTGATATAAATATCTTCTGTTATACCTTTTTTTTATGAACTTCCTGTTATACCTATTGGATCTATGTATTTTATATTTTTTATGTGGGTCTTAAGGAATTATGTGTAATGGTAATTATGCTTTTGAAGGAAGAACCTCCGTAAACTTGTAAGATTTTTTTCTTGGCTGTGCACAATACAGCCTTTATCTGAGTGTTTAACTTGAATTTATTGCATCTTAGCTAAACAAATAGATTGCAATTTATTATACCAAATTTAAATTTTCTTTTTCTTATCTAACTTCTAATAGAAAGTGAAAAGTAAAATGGAAAGGCGTTTTAATTTCATATCATGAAATGAAACCAATATAGTGGAGGGTTTTTTTATTTTTTTTTTATGGAGAATGCTAACTAGTATTAAGGACATTAGTTAAGGATATAAAAAGAGAAAGTTTTCATTAGGACTTTGTGTATTTTATATTTTGAAGTATGGTAAACTTAGTTTTCCAATGAATTTTTTCTTTTCTTTTTTTATTTCATCAACCAATGTCCTTAAGACAATGGTTAGAATGACCCATTTAGGCTATGTTTGGGAGTTTTGGAGAGGATGGAGTGGAATGATTAGTAATAGAGTAGTTTAAAGTGAAGTGCGGTGGAGTGGTAAAATATATCACTCTATTATTTGAGAGTTTTAATATTCCCTCCCAAACCCCTAAGTTGGAGGGTATAAAAAATAGAGTTTTTGATGGTTTTAAGTGGTTTGGCTTTCCATCCTCAACCATATAGCCTATCATAGCATCAAAACTTATGTAATGATTCTCATATGTTAAATTTGTGGAATTGCTTTAAAATGATAAAATCCATTAATGGCCTCAACCAAACAAACAATAAAAATCATTTTTTTTATTTCTCAGGATATCTTCTTTGCATAATTTCAGAGACTAATTCCTTGAGATACTGGACTGCATTGAAGGGTTGACTTCTCCCAATCAAGTTTTCTCTATATGCAGGAGTCAGGGATCGAACCCATGACCACTTACTTAAGAGGCTCAAACCAATTACCACTCGAACCAACCACATGTTGGTACAATAAAAATCATTTATGTCCTTTTTTGTATCAAACTCCACTTATTTTGTTTTCGAAATTATGTCTTGTTTTGCACGATATAGATCTTAAAATCCAATTACTTATTCTATCTATGAATTAATTGTTACGTCCTTAGGTCTTAGTTTGTGATTTAATTGTTTTTAATAAATTAAATATTTAACATATACTAATAATTTTTACCCAAATCATATATACTCTTACCATATTTATCATTGGATTTAGTTTTAGCCTAAATCACATATAAACACTGTTACCGTATTTAACCTACTGCATGCATTTACCTAAATAATATTTCATTTTAAGAATTTATTATTTCAGAGTAAGTTCATGTATTTCTACCCTGGAAAAATAAAGGACTAAACTTGTATACAGTACCATATGTATAGTACATATTGTTGTTAACATAAATCAGACAGAATTGGTTTGAAGCAATGCGTCAGTTGAGTAATTTTTAGAGCAGTTTTGGCGGTTAGCTTTCATATTGGGTGCAAAACAGTATGTACTGCACCTATGGTATTGTACACAAGTTTTGTCCCCAAAAAATTGGTCGATATAGTTTTTTATTTATTAAGAATAAAAATCATTTTACTTGAAAATTCTATGATTTAATTATAAGCCAGTTTCAGTTTAAAAGTTTTTTACATATCAACAAATTATGCATTATGATATTGTTCAAAATGTTTGATTTTTATATTAATTACTTTAAAAATCATATTTATGATGACATATAAATGTTGATAGTGTAAAAATTTTATAAAAAAATACATCCAATTAAACTCAAAATCTTATATAAACATATTTTCAAGCGCACAGTAATTCTTGTAAAAAAAAAAAGCACAGTAATTAAAAATCTCTTATCTGTTTTATCATTTTCTCAAATCTTCTTTTAATCAAATATAATACTAAGGAATCAAAAATAATATTTACTTACACATTTATTATTATTTTGAATTTAGATTTATTAAAATGGCTTAGAAGTTGAATGTTCATAAATTTACATTATATTTTCAAATTATATTTTTAATTTTACGAATTGAAACACCCAAGGAAATTTTCGTTGTAGAGTTTTGCTAAGTTAAATAGTTATTGTCTGTTTAACTCAAATTAATTGGAGTCAAAAATCATTTTTGAATATCAATAGTCTCATACTAGAAAAAAAATTTAAAAACATTATGGTCAACAAGTATCTAAGTGTGTGTTTTGAATTCGATAAAGAATTTTTAGAACATAATGTACGTTTAGGAGAGTAAACAGGATGTCAAAAAAAAAAAAAAACAGAGAGTGTAAATATGACTTAGTATGAGATGTCTTCTTTAGATATCAACCAAACAAAATGACAAATATTTCCATTTGGTAATTTCATAAAGGAAAACGAGTACGGGAATGAAGAAAAAAAGTTTTTATTAAAGTTAATATATTTAATATTAGGTTTAATTATGATTTGAATAATTTTAAAGATAATTAAGATAAGCGTCAAAGATTTTTAATGATTTATCAATTTCTGATTGATTGACAGTATAAAATTTTTTTATACTATCAATATATATCAATTAAATCTTTTAATGTTTCGATAAAGTTTGCTTTTTTAAGTACCTTAACTAGAGAACTTAGAATGACTCTTTTATAAATTAAAATATAGTATTTAAAATCACATATCGAAAGAGAGAAATTCTGAAATCACCAGGATTCTCTCCTTTTACCAAAAACGGTGTTAGTCTCCATCAGGATCATGTGTGACTTGCCTTAAGCCCCGAGGTCACTTAGCATATTGCGCATTTGTAATTTTATATAATATATAAAGGTTAAAAAATCTAACATATAATAAATACGTCAAAAACTAACAATAACAACATATATATATATATATATATATATATATTTATTAGACATTTTATTTAAACATCAAGTAGCAGCATCGTTTTCTAGTCCAAGCTGAAAGCAAGTGTTATTATTATATCTCCCAACAACTAACATGTGGTTGGTCCATGTAGTAAGAGACTTTGACACATTAAGCAAGTTGTCGAATCCCAACTCTTATATATGGAGAAAACCTGGTTGAGAGGACGAGAACCCACCTTGTGCACCCAACAGGTTCTCCGACGAAGATTGGTCTCACTACTAACAGCAGTGGATACTTTATACCTATATCATGGTTACCAAAAAAAAAGACCCAACAACCTTAATACATTTTTTTAACGGGACGATCTTAATACTTATGAACATGCAGAAGTTGAATTTTAGAAAAGTAAAAATTAATTGCAATTGAAACTATTTGTTCCTTTCATCTAAGAAAATTAAGTATTGGTACTGTTGAAGAAAAATCAGTTAAGTATATGATTTTGTTAATAACATTAAATTAAAATTAATAAAATAACGATTATTTTTTTTCTCTTTAAATTTCTCAAATTAAGTCTCCCTCCGATCCCAAAATGTTTTGAAACGGCCCTGGGCTGCATGAAAACATTTTTGTCGATTTTCAATTAATGTGAATACATGCTTCCATTACTTCCTTTTTATTTTTTATTATAAAAGTCAATCAAAACGCAAGCCGTGCTTTATTGTTTGGAACTTTGTATCCCATTTTTACGAAAAAAAAAACGGTTTGTACTATTTAGTATTATTCTTCTACCCATGACGATCATACTCACACTTGGAAAGATCCAAGTCTTATCTCGTCCTTCAGATTAACCTCGCTGATGGAATTTTTGCCAATTGCTGCCTTCATCTTCCACGCAGTGACACACTAACAACATAGTGTGCGTTTATTTTGGATTCTGATAGAATTTATTTTGAAAGAATCAATGTTAAAAAATTGATTTATGTTTGGTAACAATATTTTAAAAGTAGGTTTAGAAGAATTGATTTTATTTGGATGATAAAGTAAAATCATTTTTGAGAGGTATAAATATGTAGAATTTTATAGGTCCTACATCTAGAATCAATTATTTTCAACGGAAAAACTAACAATTTTTACTTCCATATAACTCAATTTTATCCACCAAAAATCAATTATTTCAAACTAAGTTTTGAATCCAAACACCCGAGTTATTATAGCAGCTGGGGTTTGGAGGTTGAAACAGAATTTTAAGAGAGAACCAAACAAGCACGTAATGTTGTTGACCCCAGTCAATGTTGCTCGTGGTAGTTAATGAGAATGCCTCCCTTGTACCTTCTGTCAAGGGATAATATAATTTGTCAAAAGCAGGCATAATGATATAAGGGGTGTGTTTGGGTAAACAACTTGATTAAGAGCTTATCACATAAGACCTTATCGCATGAGAGCTTATGCTATAAGCGCTTAAAGAAATAAAAAGAAGGAAAGGGGCATGAGAGGATTCGAATAGTGAAAAACACGGAGAGGGTGTTTAGTGCATAAGCTCTTATGATAATTCCATAAGCTTCTCCTAGTGACTTATGAAAATAAGTCAAAAACTCCTTATGGGATGACATAAGTTATTTTTATAAGCTCTGCCAAACACACTGCATAAGAGCTTATGTCATCAGATAAGTCAAAAAGAGCTTAAATAAGCTCTTCCAAACACCACCAAGATTCTTATTTTGAATTGAACATATTAAGAGACAACTAATTAATGTTTTTAGGGAATTAATTAAAAAAAATAAAAGATGAACAATTTTTATGAGAAACTACAACTTTTTAGTTTTTAATATATTAATTATAACACATTTTAATTGCTTTTAGTTCCTCATCAAGGACTAAAAGTACATTATTTTTAGTATTTGTAGAAATAAAAAACAAATAAAATTTTATTAGGAAGCAAATCCAAAATTCATTATATAATACTTACAAATGCCAAACACTTATTTAAACCTAAAAAAATTTGCAAAACCCTTAACCTCAGTAATGTCATTCTCCTCCCATTGTCACGACCCAAAATCGAAGTCAGTCACTAGTAGAAATAATGTAATATACGGGAACGTTTTACGTCAGTTGACCATATGTTTGACGTTAAAAATGAGGCGGTGACAATTTTGTAAATATTAAATCACTATTTGCGTCAGTTGTGTAATGAACTGACGTTAAAAGTGATTTGCAAGAATTATTAACACTTTTAATGTCAGTTGTTTATACAACTGACGTTACAAGTGTTATTTTTACTTCAGTTAAATAAATAACTAACATAAATAATCCTATATTCCTCTGGAACTCATTCCTATCTTTCTTTCGTTGTTATCTCCCTATTGTCACTCTTAACGCAGATCACTCCATATATAGTGCAGTTTATTTCTAATCTTTTTTTTTAAACAAGTTTATTTTTAATCTTAATTAATTAGCTTGAATTAGTAAACAAATTCTTGCGCAAATTAAAATAAATAAACACTTAACATAAAACAAGTTATATGTATAATCAAATCGTATCTCATTGAAGCGATTCATAAGTTACAATTATATGATTAAAAGATAAAAAATTTCTGCAACATAGTCCTAACATATAAAAAATTTTCCGCTTCAACGTCATTTTCTTCTCAGTCTTGTCCTCAAACTCCAATGGATGCATCCCCTCCCTCACTTGAATTCCTTGATGCTCCATCTGAATCCACAGTCACTTGCTGCCCAAGCGGAGTGAAAGGGATGAAGGGGATGAAATAAAATGAGGGAATCGCATAATGTGATTTACTCAACCTTACCATCCATTTAATGTGATTTACTCAACCTCAGAAGTTTTTTTACCATTAAGACAGAAACCTTTAAGTCTAGGTATAGGAAGAAATAACAAAAGTATCAAATATGATAGAGCCATATTGTGAAGGAATAGAAAACGCACGAAATATAAAGGAAAAGAAGAGGGTGTATTACAGACTGATACAGAAGAATGGTACTTTATATAAAGAAGAGAGACTACCTGATTTTCTTCAAAACTGATCTATAAACTTAATGCTCGTTAAGATGATTAAGTTACAAGGTGCATGGGTAAGTAGCACAGTAGTCAAAGGAATGAATGTTTTTGCAGAAACTTATACACTTTTAACGTCAGTTGTCTTCAACAACTGACGTTAAAAGTGTTTTTAAAATAAAAAATATTTATTTTTAACGTCAGTTGTTTAATACAACTGACGTTAAATAAATGTCTTTTAACGTCAGTTTTTACAAACAACTGATGTAAAATGTTTTTTTAAAGATGGTTTTTGATTATAACGTTTACACCCGCTCGCCTTCTTCACTTCGCTCTGTACGTCTCTGTTCTTCTCTTTTCATCACGCTCACTCTCACTCTCACTGTGACACCCGGGGCCAACGAGGGCGGGGAGTGGTCGCCTGTGCAAGAAGGCACGGACAAGGAGCGGCTCCTGGCAGGCTTCTAGGTGGATGGACACATGAATGAACCGATTACACACCCGAATGAGAGGGATCCTGAGACTGTGTAGGTATGGGACTATACAGTTGGGGAAGGCTTATATGAATTGATTGGTACTACCTATACTAACAAGATGCATCTTCTTTTCGGTAGCCCATCACTTAAGAACTCCACAGTTAAGCGTGCTTGACTTGGAGCAATTCTGGGATGGGTGACCTGTAACACCCTGTATTTTACTGTTTTAAATAACAGTAATACATATAAATATGTTTATAAATTTATTTGAGTTTTATAAAATTATTTTAAATAAACGGAGGTTATTACTCAATCCTCCTTGACTGTAGGAAGCTACGATTAAAATTTAGGTTGGAAAGTCAGGCGAAACCCGGCCCGCGAATTCCATTGACAGTATAATTATACTGCTCAAAAGACCTAATTTTAATTCGTGAACGAAATACTTAAGTTTAGTATTTTATTTTCTACGATTCTGTATTTTTAGAATTATTTTCAGAAAAAAATAAAATAATTTACGTATTATGGACGGAAAGCGTAATCGGGTAGACGACGGAAGGGAAATTAGAGTTTCTAATAGTGGATAGAGGGTTTATCTTAGGATTTTGAGATGACTCAAGGGGATGAATAATATTTTTAAGTCTAGAAGGTTTTTCAGGGTTAAATAGAAAATTTAGAAATTTTACGGTTAAGTCCCTGAACTTTCTGTAAATTACCCTTTTGTCCCTAAATTAGTTTTATTCGTTTTTCCAAGTGGATTGGGCTAGAATCCTTGTTTCTAACCTTAAATGGTCGTGGCTTAGAAGTCCAAACTTTTATAGTTCATAGTTTGAGTTCAAAAAGCCATTAAAGTTTCCTTAAGTTTCCTATCTTAAGCTTAATGCTTAAATCTTCAAGTGGGCCCCACAAAAATGAAACCAAGCCCAAATTGAGCAAGCCCATGCGCAAGCCCATGAGGGAGAAGGGGCTGACCTCATAATTCTTAGATGAGCCAAGAATTTTCTAGAATGTTCTCCATTCTTCTACTTTGTTCTTTCAATAATCTTCTTCAACAATCTTCTTCAACAAATCTTCTTCAACAAGTTAGGTTTTCCCTAAAATATCTATGACACCAAAATCAGCCAACAAAGTCAAGATAAGTTAGCATTTAATGTGGCAAAATCATCATCATGACACTTTCTTGACAATTTGCAAACTAGTCCTTCAACTTTTGGAATCTTTGCAAATTGGTCCCTAGAACTTAATTGCATTTGAATCCTATAGCAAGACAACTCATCATCATCTAGAACCTTCCCATAATGGCGCCACTATCACTATAAATACCATACTCTCACTTTTCACTTAGTTTCTTTTGCCATTTGTGTTCAAAACCCTAAGTTCATAAGTTCTTAAGTGAGTGATTTGTGAAGCAAGTATCTTGGATTTCCTTTGTCATTGATCTTCAAGAGGTAAATTCAAATCTTCATTCTTAATCATGCCTATGTTCTTTAACAAGTTTCTTGATTCAAGGCTTATATCATAGTTGTTCATCACTTTTAAGTTTCTAGATCTAGAACTTTGAAAATTCATAACTAATTCTAGAAAAATCATTTTGACATGAAACCAATTGCTATGATCTTATAATCATCCCTATTTTCATTATCTAGAAGCATAAGATCATGAGAAATTTCTTTCCTTGATTTCTGGTCATGGCCGAATCTAGGTCAATATCATGTTCCTAGGTTTTGTTTCATTTTCATGTCTTGATTCATGATTCAATCTTCAAATATCTTGATAGTTCTTGTATCCAAGCATATAGAAGATCAAAAATCAAACTCTAACCTAGTGATTTCATCAAGGCCGAAACCCTAGTTCTTGGAACTAGATGAGTTTTGTTCAAAGTTTTCATTAATGATCTTGTTAATCAAGCTATTAGTATGTATGCTTAATAAATCCAAGTTGGTTTATTAAACTAAGAACCCTAACCCTATGAACATGTTGAGGCCGAATCCTTGTATAAAAGAGATAGGAAGTTTTGGGTTTCAACTTTAGTTGTTTAGTCACTAATCCATGATTTAGGTTAATCAAGGATCATTAATCTATGACTTAATCATGATTAGGAATTTTAAGGATTTTGAACCCTAAAAGTCAGCCCTTGGCCGAAACCCTAACCCTAAAGGTTAGAGGATTTTGTTTCAAATTTTAGTCATGTAATAAGTAATCTATGATAGTTAAGACTCTAGTAATTAGGATCCAAAAGATGACATTAAGAAGATAATCCTAAACCTATTTCTAAGTCTTGGCCGAACCTAGCCCTAAAGTGTCATAGATGGATGTTAGTTGATTAATTATAGTTATGTTATTTGGATGAAGGTGGTTGTGTTAATTCGTGGCGGGATAACGAGGATCGTCGTGTACGTGTTTCCGGTGCTAGCTCAGGTGGGGAAAAGAATCAACCTATCGTCGGAATCGATAAGTAGTAGATTATATGATAATTGTGTAGGGCGACCTAAACCCTACTAGTAGTCGAGTAATCGACAAGACCAAAATCCCATTGGAAACCTTTTCTGTAAAACCAATGGTGATTCAGGGATTGTAGGTTTATCGACATTAAGTTGATTTTAAATATTTGAGGATGTTTGATTTTATGTTATCAAATTTACTGTGATACGCTGGTTGAGGTATTCCATCTGCATGTGACGTATTGTTTTGGTGTTTGAATAATTATGATTGTGAGGATGTTTGTTGTCTGTCACGACCGTGATGGCTATCACGGCCAGGCCGTGACAGAGTCTGACTTTGTTATTTATTTGGTTTGATTATTATGAGTTGGTTATGATAAATTGCTTTATATGATATTGAGATATTTGAATATTTCCTGATGTTATGTTATGCATGATCTGCCTGGTTGTTAATATTGTGCTTAGATGATTTTTAAGTAAGGATATGTGTTGTTCGGGAGATAATTGTGTGGGTGAGAGAATAAAGGTGATTTAGAGGTGCCTAGCCTAATTAAGTGGTTTTATCTATGAGGAAAAGGTGTTAAGACTTTGATGGAAGGTTGAGGCACTAGGTTGTTATTGATGTAATTTAGGGAGATTCATTTATCGAGATATTGTTAGTCACAGCCGTATGAGTGGAACACACGAGGTCGGGATATCCTATGTTGGGGATATCGGATATTGCGGGTGAGTGCCCTACGGATGTGGAGGCCGAGGTAGACTACCGTAATACTCTTTAGTTCTTGACGAGTTTGAATGTTATTTGCACTGGACCGTTATGGAAGGATGTTCCTTGACGAGTTCGAATGTTATTGGCACTGGACCGTTATGGAAGGATGTTCCTTGACGAGTTCGAATGTTCTTACTGGACCGTTATTGAAGGATGTTCCTTGACGAGTTCGAATGTTCTTGGCACTGGACCGTTATGGAAGGATGTTCCTTGACGAGTTCGTATGGTATTGGCACTGGACCATTTTAGACTAATAAGTGTTTAGTCTTTGATGCGTTCGAAAGTTATTGGCACTGGACCGTTATGGAAGAATGTTCCTTGACGAGTTCGAATGTTCTTGGCACTAGACCGTTATGGAAGGATGTTCCTTGACGAGTTCGAATGTTCTTGGCACTGGACCGTTATGGAAGGATGTTCCTTGACGAGTTCGTATGTTATTGGCACCAGACCATTTTAGACTAATAAGTGTTTAGTCTTTGATGCGTTTCGAAAGTTATTGGTACTGAACCGGTCTGGACTACTGACTAATGTGACAAGAGTGAAGATGGCCACATCAGTATAAAGTTTTAGTTGCATGGGTTGAGGGTAGAGGATGATATAGTGGATTGAGGATGATTGTTGATTTTGAGTGATGCGTGTCTGTGACAATTACTGTATAATTTACTATTAGTCTTTTCCGCTTTTTGATGATAGAACTGTTTCTTATTCCCTATATCTTTGTGTGTTGTATTTTATTTTGATGTGATCGTACGAGAAGACCCGATGGAGGAACCAGATTCTTTGAGGAGTTAGATGGAACTCCGTATGAACCGGATGCTGGAGGTCGAGCTGTGATTCATGGCGATTAGAGTATAGACATTATGGCCAGTGTGTCTAAGTAGTATTTATAATTCCGCTAAGTATGTTGTAGTGAAGTTTATGCCTGTGAGGGATCCTACTGAGAGGATACCCTCAGCAGTGTTTTGGTAATGTAATAAATAAACATGTGTGTAATGATATAGTACAACTTTGGTGTGTTTTATATTTGTAGAAGTTATATGATTATTAATTAAGTTTTAAATTTTTACGTATTTTCAAACGTTAAGCGCGCGATTAAGTAAATAAATAATTAAGGATTTAATGCAATAATACAATGGGGCACAGCAGGGTGTCTCATGACCTCCTGGGAAGTTTTCCTAGGAAGCGTGTGAGTGAGGACAAAGCACGCCGAAAAGACCCGTGTTGGTTTGTGGGGATAGTCGTCAATCCATAAAGCAGTCAAGGATGTTACAAATGGTATCAGAGCGGCACCTCTCCCAGTAAGGTGTGGTTCTTGGACGAACCAAGCGGAAGCTGGTGGGCATGTGACACCCGGGGCCGACGAGGGCGGGGAGTGGTCGCCGGTGCAAGAAGGCACGGACAAGGAGCGGCTCCTGGCAGGCTTCTAGGTGGAGGGACACATGAATGAACCGATTACACACCCGAATGAGAGGGATCCTGAGACTGTGTAGGTATGGGACTATACAGTTGAGGAAGGCTTATATGAATTGATTGGTACTACCTATACTAACAAGATGCATCTTCTTTTCGGTAGCCCATCACTTAAGAACTCCACAGTTAAGCGTGCTTGACTTGGAGCAATTCTGGGATGGGTGACCTCCTGGGAAGTTTTCCTAGGAAGCGTGTGAGTGAGGACAAAGCACGCCAAAAAGACCCGTGTTGGTTTGTGGGGACAGTCGTCAATCCATAAAGCAGTCAGGGATGTTACACTCACTCTCACTCTGCCCTAATCGCGAGCTCCTCTCCACCGCAACCACCGCGAGGGCTTCTTCGCCGCCACCGTGAGGTACACTCTTAACCCTAACTCTGTCTTTCTCGCTCATTCTTTGCAATAACTTGACATCTCTCTTTCCCCTTCCCGCGCACTAACTCTCCTTGTCCCTCTGCTCTCAGTAACCACATCGAACGTTGGCCACCACTCGAGCTCCCCTCCCCACCACCACACGAGCACCTATTTCTGGTGAGTCTTTAGGGCACATTTTTTTATTTTTGGTTTTGAGTGTATGTTGAAACTGTAGTCTCTGTAGTTGAAACTTGAAACTGTGAGTTTGAGTTGTTTGGAATGTCTCTATTTCTGGTTGTGGGTTTTGTGTTTTCTCTTGTTTTTCTTCTGCTATCATGACCTATTTCAAAATGGGAAGAAATTTAGAGTTGCTTGTAGCATGTGACATCAACAATATATTGCTCATTGGAATTCTGTTTTGTTAATTTATCTTCATCTGCTTATTTCTTTTCTGTCTTAAGAAACCTGAAAATGGTGTAAATTTGAAATAATTTTTAAACGCCTTGCTTGTATATATCATGCTCTCTTGATCGATTCATATGGCTGAGTGGTTATAGTACTAGATATAGCAATAGTCCTAATATGTGTTGTTGCCTGCTTGATGAGAAGAATGATGTGAGATTACCGTGGAAATTTTGTTTTAGGCAGTTAGTCAAATAAGATATACATGGTTGATGGGATTTCAAAAACTAGTTTTCAATTAGGATTTCAAAAACTAGTTTTCAATCTCCCGTATTGTCCTTATATTGGATATATGTTTTGTATATCTACAGAACCTATCTAGTTATGGATCGTAGTTGGATGGTTTGTAAGCGCACTAGTGCTGAGTATTTGAAGGGGGTGGGAGGATTTATAGAATTTTCTCAAAGGAATGTTCCTAATAGTAATGGAATGTTCCGTTGTCCTTGTGTCAAGTGTTTGAATACGAGGAAATGTACGGTGAAGGATATACGTACTCATTTGATTTGTGAAGGGAGTTTGAATACGAGGAAATGTACGGTGAAGGATATACATACTCATTTTGCCGCCAGCATGTCATACTTTCTCAAAAAAAAAGAGACAAAGTTCATAATACTCCTTCTTTTTCAACAAACATGCCTACTATAATCGAGGAAACACAGGTGGACGATGTACATACCACCCGTGATGATCATCACGAAGGGATATTGATATAGGTAGTTTAAACTTAGTCTACAATTATTTTTATTTATACTTCTGTATTTATTTTTAGTTATAACCTATTTTAATAAATATATATTGTTTCTGAACAGGCATACATATGGATCAGTCGGATGGCCCACATGCACGGGAGGACACTGTGGGGCCTACGCAGGACCCGATCGCGCCTACGCCTGATTTTAGTGTAAGTTTACATGTTATATACTATCTTTAGTCCTTCTTTTTAATGTAAGTTTATAATGTTACAACCCTCTATTTTATCATTTTTTTTGTCCATACAGACAGCACAGTCTCAGAGGAAACGGGGTAGAGGAGCCACGACTTTGAAGAAATTAGAGAAGGCCAGGCAAAGCGGACAGAAGCTTGAGGTGTTCTTTGATGCTAATCTAAAGCCCCAGGGACCCCGTGCTAAAGAATTTAAAAAGTGGGTGTTTCTACAAGCGAAGCAGCACGTTAGCATCAACTACAACCATTGGAATGACGTTCCACAGAACGTTAAGGATCAGATTTGGGAGACTATTACGGTATTTTACCTTTACATTCTTTTGATTTACATTATTAGATAATTATCCGATTTATAATCCATCCATTTGTTATGTATTTAATGTGTAAGTAGCTTGGACTGTCCCAAATGACGAGGATCGTCGTACGAAATGTATGAAAATGCATCAAAGCGCTGGAATGGGTTCAAGCATGATCTTACCAGGTACTATGTATCTGGGAAGAAGCGGCTTGATAAGATGTTCTCGGATAGCTCTGGATTGATAAGGATACTTGAGATATGTTTGCTAGGAGTCGACAGGATGAAGAATTTCAGGTTGGTTGATTAAGTTAATTTTGTATGCTTCTTATAGATCATTTAACTGTATTTAATTATGCGTTTTTGTTTGAATAGGCTAAGGCAGAGAAGGGTAGGCAGAATCAGGCGAAGAACGTCCACCGCCACACCATGTCTCAGGTTGGGTACGAGACTCGGATCGAGGAGATGATGGCGGATAGGTTGAGGGTGAAGCAGGAAGAGCACACCGCTAGGATAGAAAGAGGAGAGGTGCCTGAGGGCACACCATTAAGTCCTCCGTCGGACATCGACCGCGAGGATGTCTGGTTAGTCGGCCGCAAGACAAAGACTGGATCTTTTAAAGTTGATGCCACTCGCGAAGTGGCAGATAAGATTGTAAGTAAATAATTAACTTCATTTCAATTGATATTTGTATAGATATTTTTAACACTTTTCACTTGCACGTTTTTTCATTTCTTCATTGTAGATGGATCTTAAAGCACAATGCTCCTAGGGCTCATTCGTCCCTTCTGGACGGCGGGACGTCTTGATGACTGCTCTAGGAAAGAAAGACCATCCTGGTCAGGTTATCGGTGTTCCTGGGAACGTGACCATCAGAGAATATTATGGCAAGTCTGCTTCACGAAAGCGGGTCATCGATGAGGCATCAATTTTGGAATCCATGACTCAGCAGCTCATCTCCAACCCTGCTATTACAACGCATCTGATGAAAAGCTTACTATCCAACCCAGAATTCAAGCAGGCGCTTGCTAGAGAGCTTTCCTCTGTCGGTTCATCCGAGGACACCGCATGATATGCCAACCCTTCACATGTGAGCTCAAAAGAGAGTTATAGTAGGGCACATGTGGAGGACGATGAGTTGGCAGCTAGGGAGCGGGAGTTGGAAGTCCAACGCCGTGAGCTTGAGTTGGAAATGCAAAGGCGTGAGCTTGAGTTGGACTTCAAACGCTGTGAGCTTGAAATGGTAACAAAGGTATGTATTCATTATTAATGTCCAAATCAGTCAAATAATTACTTGTGTTTTTTTAATTATCAACAACTTATCTATTTTATTTTTCCTAAATTGAAGGCCAAGTTGACGTCGGTGTCGCTGTCACCTGTCACCCGTTTGTTCTCACTTGGTGAGGATTATGCGTTTGAGATTTTTGAATGTCCATTAGAGCACGATGGATGGGTGGCACACCCAAATCAAGAGAGGATATTTTCCTTCTGTGGTGAAGATCTCGGGCACGCCTGCAGAGATAACGTGTGGATGGCCAGCACGGTTTTGAGTCTCTGGTGCACGTAAGTTAATTTTAATTTTATAACTTATTTATTTTTGGTATTTTTCCATTTAATAATTTATTTTAATTTCAATATATATATATTATGTAATTAACATCCACGCCTTTTCATATCTTAGGTATCTCCATCGTCTTCAACTTAATAAGGGCTCCAAATCAGTTTACGGCTTCTTAGATCCGTCAATCCTTATGCCTCAATTCTTTGCTGGCGATGAATTTAGTAAACACATAGGGAACTTGATGGGAGACAATCGGAAATAATTATATCTGGCTCCCTACTGTATGAATAACCATTGGAAATTGCTCGTACTTCACCCGTCTAGGCATACTGTCATATTCTTCTGCCCTCTCCATCAAAACCCGCCACAGGAGGTGGTGGAAGCTGTAAATACGTAAGTAACTAATCTTCAATTTAATTTAAGTTTTAATATCAGTTGTTTTTAGTTTATTACACACATGATATATGAATTTGTTAATTGACATGATTGTTTGTTAATGATAGCGCGCTGAAGGCGACTAGCATAAGTTGTGCCAACGGGAGAAGTAGGACTTCTAAGGCTAAAGGAAATCCTGAATGGATCATACTCAATGTTTGGTAGTTTATTTATCAAATAATTAATATTATAATTACTAATTTATATGTATATTTAACTGACATTGAAATTAATTTTGTTTGTAGTCTCGATTTCAACCTGACAGGTGGTCGTGCGGCTATTATGTGATGCTTCATATGCTGAGCATAGTCTCCGCATCTATTACGGATGGATGGAAGAAGGTAATATTTAAACAACTTGTTAAATTATATATTATAGTTTTGGTGATGACTTGCGTTAATGTTATTGTTATTATTTGAACGTGTGTAGGCATTTAATAACCAATTGCCTCTTCAAAAAGACGAGTTTAGAGACTTGAGGATGCGCTTGGCAGAATTCTTCTTCAAGTATGCGGCTGAAAAAGGAATTGACAAGATACCCCCGCAATACTTAGATGAATGGTTTTTTTGTTAGACTTTAGAAACTAATTAATAACATTCATATATATATATATATATATATATATATATATACACTTAGATTGGTAGTTTTGTTTTTAGACATTAGAGACTAAAATTTATATATATATATATACTTGTAGATAGTTATGTTTTTCCTATACATGGGTTTTGGTTTTAAGTCCCCCCATTGTTCCTTTGTATATTTCTTTTCTTTTTGTTAATATTGAAATTTAAGGGTAGTGTTTGCAATTCCGTAATGTGTGTGATATTATGTGTTACTGGGATATTTACTGAATGCAGGGATAGCTGAGGGAAGTGATATTTTAAAACTGAATTTTAAAAAAAATCTATTAACGTCAGTTGTATCAAACAACTGACGTTAATAGTATTTTATAAAATATACAGTACACTATTAACGTCAGTTGTATTAGGAAATTGACGTTAAAAATAAAACCTATAACGTCAGTTCTTTAACAGAACTGACGTTAGTTTGAACAACATTAACGTCAGTTTTGTTAAAGAACCGACGTTAATAATTTTATATTTAACGTCAGCTATATTTACGTCAGACAATATTCTGATGTATAAAATCAATTTTAACTGACGTAAAAAGCACTTATTTCACTAGTGAGTGACCGGCCAGAAGAGGGGTGGCGGCCCCTAATCCGATGCCTTGCCTAGGTTAACACATCCTTATTCTTAAATGCGAGAATCCACATGTGAGTGACACTTTCCTGGATTTGCTTGAATCTATGGTTTGCATGTTTACATGTTGCATCAAATGATTAAGGCATATTTTTCTTGGAATAAACTACTTGGCCTAAAATAGCTATTCATAGTGTATGAGTCCTTAGTTAGCCAAGTTGAGCCTAATTACCGAATTTTCTTGGTTGCCTAATGAAATGAGCCTAATATTTGAAAAACCATGTGAACCTAACCCTATGGATTAGAAGAGCATGGATGCCAAAGATTGAAGAGGCAGTTGAGATCTAAAAACTCCAAAAATGCCAAAGGCAAATAAAAAGGAGTGGCAAAGTGAATGGTGAAGTTGTAGCCACCCGAAGAATTGAACTAGAGAGTTAATAAAGTAATGAAAATTGAGCCTCTAATGCAAAATCCATGCTTTCTTAGTTCCTAGGATCATAGCCTAGTCCTTTTGCTTATCCTACCTTAGTCAGGCCACGTTACAACCTAATAAAGACCTTATGATGATGCATGCATGTATGGGAACTTTGTTTGAGATGAAGATCAAATTCGTGGAAAGTGTGCTCAAAGTGTGAAATTGAGGGAAAAATAACTAACCTAGACACTGGAGAGCTAAGAGTGAAACACTTCCTTGTGAGGAAGCATTTTTAGCTTGGTGATCTCTTTTGTGTGTGTGTTTTTGAACTCTTGTTTTGAATGATGATTATATGGATGATGAGTTTCCCCATTGTTTTCTAGTAAATACGCATGTGGTGATTATGTTGGGTATTTGGAAGGGAACATTGATGAAATTAAATTGTGTAAACTTGCATGGAAATGTGTGAAGTTGCTTGACGTGATTCCATTGAGCTTGCCATGTTTTGAGTCTTGTTGAGTTTTAGTTTACTTGAGGATAAGAAAAGTTTAAGTTTGCGGTGTTTTGATAACCCTCTATCTTATCTAGTTTTATCGCTAGTAAAGCTATGATTTTTGATCCAATTGGTGGAGTTTAATCTCAGTTTAGCCCAAATTTAGCCTAATTTGGGTTTGTTTGGATTGGTTTAGGAACAACTTATTTAGGCTTATCTACTGGCATAAACACCTGCCAGAGTATTTGGCAGAGCTTATGGAAATAGCTTATGACACTCCATAAGCTGTTTTCAGCTTATTTTGATAAGCTCTCTGGAATAGCTTTTGAAAAAAACTTATAGCTTATATGAAACAGTTTTACTATATTTTCTCATTGATTATAGAAATAACTTATACATAAACGCTTATATGATAAGCTTTTATCCTATAAGCGCTTAATTACTTCGCTTACCCAAACAGGTCCTTTGTCCTTAAGTAGTGTCTTGAGTGGAAATTATGTAGGAAATTCGGTCGAATAAAGCATTACATGTTATTGCTTAGTTTCAGGTACTGTGCTTAAAATTAAGTTGAAAAGTGAAGTCAGAAGAAAGCTACGAAGAAAAGAAGGAAAAATGTTGTTGGATGCTGATCAAGGCATTCTCGCCCCGCAAACCAGAGGACAAGAAGTGGGCTTCTCTGCCTCTCCCTGTGAAGTAGAGTACTGCTCGACGAACTAGAGGACTAGAATTGGGGCCTCTTAATCTCGCCCCACGAATAGTTGTCTTGCCCCGTGAAACTGGTCTTGTCCCGCAAAGAAATCTCTTGCCCTGCGAGACTCTGATTTTGCGAGTGGGCTATTTCTTCAAATTCGTCCTGCAAGCAGAAATTCACCTCACAAATTTAGTGTTTTCATATTAGTATTTAAGCATGACTTTAGTGCGAAATTTAGAACCTAATCCTAGTATTTCAAGAGCTGTGTCTCCCCTAGTTTTTCAGAGCTTTCTTTGATGCTTTTCTTGGATTATTTGGTGATTACGAGCAACGCTATGAACTAATTTCTCTTTTCTAAGGAAACAATGTAGCCGCACTTACATGACGGCTTGGTGATATTTGTGAATTTTCTCTATTCCCTTATTCTCCTTTATTGTTTCTTATTTCTACACTTATTGTGTTCAATTAAATGGCCAATAATTGACATGCCAATCATGATGAGTCTGATAGGAAATTCATGAATTGGGGATTGGAATAAGAATGTTGAATATTTATAGAGATATAATAGGAGATCTATACAATCGATATAGGGAACCAATGGCTTAATGAATCTTTGTGTTTTAATCATCATAGGTATATAGTTGATTGGGATTCGTTTCTTGTGTGCTTGACAAAGACATAGGAATAATTTAGGGTTCTTGGTTGACAATAAATTGAATTAGGAATATGAAATAATTTCATGATTTGATCCTAGTTTGATTGTGTTGGTTAAATCGGGACCTTAGATCTCTCTCATATATTTTTCTCTCTTAATTAATTGTATGCGATTTGATTTGATTTGTTGCGATTTGGTAGTTATTAGCATATCTCAATTGATTTGATCATATTTTCTCTCTTCTTTGACTTGGTCAAGATAACTATTGACTTTTGATAATTGATTAGTTCGTTACTCAATCCCTATTTCGACCTTGGTATACTTACCGTATTTTTATTACTTGATTTAATCCGGTACACTTGTCGGAGCCTATTAGAAAACTTCGACTAGACTTGTGTGGCGAAAGATTCTAGCTTCCATCTTTATATCCATATTTTATAAAAAGACTCATACATGTCTCCATACCTGCATGTGTAGTAACTTTCATGTTCATCCTCATACTCTGGGTATCTATATCCTTAACCTAGACCCATTATCCGCGTTTTAGTTAAATAGAATATGTTCTTCCTTTAATTTGACTTTCTTTTGACAAATCAATAAAACAATAATCCTATTTTAGTACTAAAATTAAATATTAAAAATTAATAAAACAAAGTGTGTTGATTAAAAATACAACATCCAACTCAATTAAAAATGGTATCCAAATATCTTTCGAATCCTATTTTTAAAATCATAATACAAATAAAAATATTAATTAGATATACAGTACGGGGCGAGTTGGATTATATAGTATCTATTCTCACACCTATCCCCAAAGATTTTTGCGGTTAATTACCCAGATTCATCCCATCCTTATTCAATGGGTCAAACAATTCTCATCGCAAGTAATTTTTGTAGTTTTTTTTTTGACATAAAAAAACTAATGCATTTCATTAAAAATCAGGGAAGCAATACAATGTAGGACATGATAATAATCTTGATGTCCAGACATAAACAGGGTAGCCCTTGCTAGCGAATGAGCAACCCTGTTTGTTTGACGCCTAATAAACCTCACACTAAGGCTCTGGAAAGAAGAGAGGAGAGCTCTACAATTTCTAACAATATCACCTAACTCTTAGATAACAACCCCGGAACTGTTGAAGAGATCTGAAACCACCTTGCAATCTACCTCAATAACAACATTGTCCAAGCTCCATTTGCCAATCCATTGAATCGCATGAAACAACCCTAAAGCCTCCCCTTCAGCAACAAGATAGAAATGAGGGAGGGCAATGGTCCTAGCAACGCAAAAAGAGCCATTTGAATCCCTTAAGCACATGCCTATGGACGTGAAGCCTTCAACCTCGAAAAAATCTACATCAATATTACACTTCCACGAACCAGAAGAGGGGGGACGCCAAGTGATATCAAGTGGATCTTGCTGCACCGAAGGAAAAGTATTGGACAGATGCTTTGCTCTATCCCAATCATGGAGAAAGGTCATGACTCATTAGGTCTATAGGTTGAATTTTTACTCTATAGTTTTGTTTACTTTTTTTTATATATAATAAATATTTTAAGTAGTTTAATGATTAATTAATTAAAAACTTAAAGCGGTTTCAACTTTATCTGCGTTTATTGTAAAATAATGCATTTCTTTTTCTTTTTCTTTTTCTTTTTTCTTAATTGCACTTTTGGTCCTTATATTTTAGTGTTTGGATGATTTTGGTCCCCCATATTTTTTTGTTTGATTTTAGTCCACATATTTTAAAAATGTGCAATTTTGGTCTGTCGTTATGTTAACATCCAATAGTCAACAGTGTATCTAATGTGGTTTATGATACTCCGAAACTTAATTTATGCTTTCTAACAAGTGGTGTCACAAGTGAATACTAATTTATAATGTAAATTATTGGAAGTTAACTTAATGAATGAATCAAAATTGCCCATTTTAAAAATGTTCGGACTAAAATTGAGCAAAAAAAAAAAAATTTAAAGGACCAAAATCACCCGGACACTAAAATAGGGGGACCAAAAGTACATTTAAGCCTTTTTTTTTTTCAAAAGATCAAGATTGAAACTGTTTTATACCTTTCATGATAAGCAATCTTTTTTTTTTTGAAGCAAGCAACTCACTGTATTTCATTATTAATCAAATAAACAATACAAAGTGAAAAATGATAAAAAATAATGGGACTAGCCATGAACATCGTCGCCTTAACTAAGTTATGGGCTACTTTAAAATATATAACATACCAATGGTTAAAACATTTTGAGTAGATGCTACCCCCAGTAACATTTATCTGTATTAAAAACGTCGCCAAAGTCCCACCATCATCCATTGGTTTATATGATGGAGATCTCAATCCACACAAGACATAACAATCGCAAGCACCCAAAACCCTCTAATGATCTGATATTTGGGAAACAAAGGAATTGAAACCAAAGTGGCGGAAAAAAAAAACAGCGTTAAATTCGGTTATCAGGAGTGGAAGTTGATGTGTAAATTTTTAATTGTCGTGGCATATTCTTGTCTGGATCAGAGAATGGGGATAGGTGATTTACCCTGACTTTGAAATTGATCAGTGACTTAATGTTAGTATTTTTGTTTCGCAAATAATTTTAATGATAGCTAGTTTTTTTTCCCCGTAAACATGGTGCGTATAGACTTAAACATATATGAATAAGTGCCTCAAAAAAGATAATAATAGAGATGCAAGTGATGCAAGTGAAGCCATAAAATATTTCAACCGCAATCACTGCATCAGAATTGGCATCAATTGGCAAACTATATAGGTGACATTATGTTGTTCTTCCCTCTCTGATTAATCATTATAGTCTACCTTGGTGTTCTACCCCCACGATATTTTTTGTTCTCACCTCATAATTTCAAATAAAACAGGGTTGATCAAGTGGCTTAACTTACCTCGTAAGGAGGAGAATCTGAAGAATCCCGATTTGAATCCTTGTAGAGTTGCCATATATTGGGAGGCTGAAAATCAAATGGTTAAACCATGTTCAACTAAACGAACCAAGGATTAGTTTCATAATAAACTCAAATGGCCTAAATTATGAGACATTCTAATAAACCCACTCGACCTAAAGGACTAATTATGATGGATTCTGGAAAGAAAAAAAAAACCACGGCTATCTCCGAACCATCTTTCATAATATTTTGCACTTCATGAAGTAGAATATACTACAATATTGAACGTATGATGGCAAATATAATAAGGACGGGCTTGTAGCCATGTATACCTTTGTTGTATTCTCCTATAAGTGATCATTTGGAGGATTTTCCTTTTTGACTTGAGTTCCAAAAAATGATGTGTCGTTATTATGACATTTACCTGCGAATTATAGTTTATAAAGCTGATTGCAAATGTTGATTTCATTTTATGAGTGTTCGTGCTTGTTTAACATTTGAGACCTCAACCTCTACTTTAATGAAGTTTTGCAATATCTACGTCATTATATAACTATTTTTTTAACATTCACTTTTAAGCACCCACAAGAAGTTCTCATGCGCGCTTGATCATGAAGGTTGTTACTTGACACGTATTCGGCAAATATACCGGGTCGTTGCAAGTAATAAAACGGTAAGAATCGGAAATCGTCCTCAGGGATCGTGGACAAGTACCACTTCACAAATTGAACTACTATCTAGGCGAATCTTGTTTGGAATGAAGGTAGCTCTAACATCTAATGAAACAAAGAAGAATAAAATGTTTTTGTTCTTTTAGGTATTTTATCAAACACTTAATAGGCAAATGGAAATGTGAACAACAAATGGATAGAATTGTTAGGGTTAGACTAGGCTAATCCTCCTTTGGTGCTATGAAATGGTAAGTAACACAATTCCTACTTCAATTATGACAATCAAATCTTCTTCAATTACTCAAACCCTAATGTCTTAGGTGGAATGAGCCTAAAATCCCAAATTAAACCCTAATGTCTTAGGTGGATTAATATGAGAAATTGCATTAAGAGTCAAGATTCATAAGATTGCAAGCACCCCAAGACCTATGTCTAGGTTCATGAACTACTTGGTATTTGATTCAAGAGCACGCCCTAACATCAACCTTTCAATTGTCTATTAAAGCAACATATCATTCCTAGGATGATCAAGCCAAGGAAAGCATTAAGCATGGAATCAAACACTCATAGAGAAATAGGAAATTGCATTTTAATCACTTCATGTTACAACCAAATTCAGAAAAACCATTGTCTAACCCCAACAAGGGGAGTTTAGCTACACATCATCAAAGTAAAAGGGAAAAGAAGAGATACAAAGATGGAGAAAGGGAGGAACTCCATGGAAGATGCCCAGCAGCAGTCACAAGAGCAGAGAATGTCTTTTTAGGGTTTGTAGCCGCCTCCTTTCTTTTCCAATCCAATCCCCCCTCCATTCTGCCCTAAGACAGCTTATAACGGGGGTTCTAAGATTCGCTCTCTCGCGGGGCGAGACGTGGCTCGCGAGGTGAATCTTAAAAATCTGTCCTTCAGAGATTCTTCATCTCGCGAGGCGAGGCAGAATGAGTGAAGTTTCTGCAACAGTCAGGCATTCTGGGTCGCGAGGCGAGAAGGTGATTCGCGTGGCGAGACAGAAATGGTGCCTGTTGCTGCTCTGGCTGGTACTCTGGCTCGCGAGGCGAGATCCAGTCTCGCGAGGCGAAGCTTCAAAGTTTTGCTTGGCTCAATTTCTTCTCTTTTCAGGCTCTCTCTTCAACCAAACTTCATCAGGGCCAAATCTTAAGCAATTAGTCACAAATTCCTGCAAAACAACACACAAAACCACCTTATCTGTTCCACAGGAAAAACTAACCAAAATCAAACTAAAATGGCCTAACTATATGCAATGCATGCAGAAATATACATGGAAAAATGAGGTGAAATCACACTCATCAAATCACCCCAAGCTTAAGACTTTGCTTGTCCTCAAGCAAAAACCAAGGCCAGAAGATGAAAACAAACAGAGAAATGATAGTGAACTAAGAACCCGAGTAAAATGATCCAAGTAACAGGCATTCAAATAATTCGGCAAGAGACAATCAATTCAAGTCCAGTTAGAGGCTTAGGTTTCCTAGACTCATATTCTCACTGATTCGGGCACTCTTGCTCACTTGAAGGTCACCCCAAGCTTGTTCATTTGCTTGGCTCTCTTTCTCGCCTCACTCAAGTGTTTAGGGAATTATATAATTTCGCTCCATTTTCCTCAAGGAATGAATCCTACCATAGGCTTGACTATCAACCAAATCTTTACTTTATTAATGAAAATATCTAAGAATCAAGAGGTCTTTTCTTTGGTTGCAACGGGGCCATGGGATCAATTGTCAGGTGGGGAAATCAAGAAAAGGAAATTTTCAAAAGGGCTAATAAAATATCAACATTTGCAAAGCATGCACCTTCTAAAATACCTTTTTGGGTTTTGATTTATTTTTCCACCTTTCTTTTATTTCTCACTTTTCTTTTTGTCATCCCCTTCTCTATATATTTTTCTTTTTCTTTTGTTTTTCCTTTTTGTTTGGAGAAGGGGAAATTTTTCAATTCAAGAGAAATAATTTTCTGATTCTTTCATCCCAAACTTTTTCAACTACCTTTTTACCCTTTTGTAATACTTTAGAAGGTCCCTTATCAAGCATCATTCAACAATATATTTCAAGGTACCAAGAAAAGTATTTTTATTCTTTCAGCTCAAAATTGGGCAACTAAGGGGGTATCATTTTGTCATTCAAAGCTCAGAAGGCCAGAAAAATGCCTAGTGCCTCGATCATTTTCAAAAATGTTTTCAAAAAATTTTTAAGCTTTGAAATGGTTTCAAGTCAAGTTCTAGAGAAAACAATCCAAGATGAATAACACTCTAACACAAGAAATGGGGTAGATTTAGTGAGTACCCCTTAATGGCTCAAAAGCTCACATTTATCAGTTCAAACTTTTTCAACTACCTTTTTACCCTTTTGTAATACTTTAGAAGGTCCCTTATCAAGCATCATTCAACAATATATTTCAAGGTACCAAGAAAAGTATTTTTATTCTTTCAGCTCAAAATTGGGCAACTAAGGGGGTAGCATTTTGTCATTCAAAGCTCAGAAGGCCAAAAAAATGCCTAGTGCCTCAATCATTTTCAAAAATGTTTTCAAAAAATTTTTAAGCTTTGAAATGGTTTCAAGTCAAGTTCTAGAGAAAACAATCCAAGAGGAATAACACTCTAACACAAGAAATGGGGTAGATTTAGTGAGTACCCCTTAATGGCTCAAAAGCTCACATTTATCAGTTCAAAAACTAGTGAGGAACACAAGTCTATAGAAACACATGCTAATCATCAACTATCCAAGACCATCTCGAGAATATTTATTTGAAGCCATATCACAAGAATAGAAAAATCAGGGTTCAAAAATTCACTATGACAAATAAATTGGCACTCGGTTCTCACAATCAGATGCTCAATCTAAGCAGGGGTAACCGAATCATGCGATCATGCAAAACTATGCCTAGATGAATGCAATATGAACAATGCAAAAATTCAAAAATTTACAAGAATACCCCTACCCCAAGCTTAAAAACTTACATTGTCCCCAATGTAAATAATCAAGTTGGAGAGGGGTGAAAATGGAACAACTCACCAGGGTGGTAGCAGGTGCTGGATCACATGCTTTCTGGATTTGTTTCTCCCTGCCCTTTTTCTCCTCCTTCCTTCAAAATCTGAAAGCACTTAACAAAACTATTAACAAATCTCTTGATCTTCTCAAATTATTCAAGAGATGAAAATCAAAAACAAAAGAGAAAAGGAAAAGAAAACTTGGGTTGCCTCCCAATAAGCGCTTCTTTAACGTCACTAGCTTGACGGGTGATCTCTAAGATGGTGCTTTAAGAGGGACGGAGACTGCTTGACGATCAAAGTCTCCTCCAAGGTAGTGCTTGAGCCTTTGCCCATTAACAGTGAAAGTATCTCCAGATGATGGATCTTCCAATTCAACTGAACCAAATGGGGAAACCGACTTGACATAGAATGGGCCCGACCACCTTGATCTCAGTTTGCCTGGAAAGAGCTTGAGTCGTGAGTTAAAGAGCAAAACGGATTGGCCTTCTTCGAATTGCTTGGGAAGAATGTACTTGTCATGCCAGAATTTTGTTCTTTCCTTGTAAATCCCTGCACTCTCATAAGCCAAGAGTTGAAATTCATCCAATTCATTCAACTGCAACAGTCTCTTATCCATGGCCAGCCTTGTATCAAAGTTCAGGGCCTTCACTGCCCAAAAAGCACGATGTTGGAGCTCTACCGGAAGGTGACATGATTTTCCAAACACTAATTGGTTTTGTATGCATTCCGATAGGCCCAGAGTGCATCATCCAGTTTCTTCGCCCAATCCTTCCTAGCATTGTTCACAGTTTTCTCCAAAATTCTTTTCTACTCCCGATTGGACAACTCCACTTGCCCACTGGTTTGAGGGTGGTATGGTGTGACAACTTTATGATTCACCCCAAACTTGGCAAGCACTGCATTGAACTCTTTGTTGCAAAAATGGGTACCCCCATCACTAATAATAGCTCTAGGGGTTCCAAATCGAGTGAAGATGTTCTTCCTTACAAAACTAATCACAGCTTTTGCATCATCCTTCACAGTTGGAACAACTTCCACCCATTTGCTCACATAGTCCACCGCAACAAGAATGTATTTGTTGTTGTATGATGATGGGAAAGGACCCATGAAGTCGATCCCCCATACATCAAATAGCTCCACCTCTAGAATACCTTTCAAGGGCATCTCATTTCGCTTGGAAATACTTCCGGTCCTCTGACACTTATCACATTTCATCACCCAAGCTCTGGAGTCTTTGAAAATAGTGGGCCAAAATAACCCGCATTGCAAGATCTTCATGGCGGTCCTCTCACCACCAAAGTGTCCCCCATATGGTGAGTTGTGACAATGAGTCAGTACCCCATCAATCTCTTCCTCCGGAATGCATCTTCTCAGAATTTCATCCGAACCTCTTTTGAAAAGATAAGGCTCATCCCATACATAGTATTTCGCATCATGGATGAGTGACACGGACTCGGCAAGTGTACCGGTTCGTTGCAAGTAATAAAAACGGTAAGACCGGATATCGTTCTCAGGGATCGTGGACAATTACCACTTCGCAAATTTGACTACTATCTAGGCGATCGAATTTTGGATTGAAGGTTGTTTTAACATCTAGCAAACAAACAAGAAGAAAATATTTTTGTTCTTTTTGGATTTTTCTCAAACAGTTGATGTGAAAACAAAGAGATGAATAACAATGATATAAGATTGCTGGGGTTAAACTAAGCTAATCCTCCCTTGGTTGTTATGAAATGATAACTAACACAGTTCCTAGTTCTAATATGACAATCAAGTCTTTTCAGAGATACCCAAGCCTAATTCCTTAGGTGCATTGAGCCTAAAATCCCAAGTTAAACCCTAATTCCTTAGGTGGATTAACCTGAGATTTTGCATTAAGTAAAGACTTATAAGATTGCAAGCACCTCAAGACCTATTCCTAGGCTCATGAACTACCCGGCATTTGATTCATGAGTAAGCTCTAACACCAACCTTCCAGTTATCTATTAAAGCAACTAATCATTCATAGGGTGATCAAGCCTAAGAAAGCATTAAGCATGGAATCAAACACTCATAAATAACAAGGAAACTGTATTAAAATCAAATCATTTTTACAACCAAATTCAGATAGCAATAGTCTAACCCCAACAAAAGGGGAGTTTAGCTACACATAATTGAAAGTAAAACAAAAGGAATAATTACAGAGATGAAGAAAGGGGAGAGCTCCATGGAATGATGCACACAGCCACCAGCAGCAGAGGATTTTTCTTTAGGGTTTTCTCTGAATGAATCTTCTTCTGTTCTGCTCAGTTTTTCTAGTACTCGTGGCCGGTCACGGCCGTGACAGCCATCACGGCCAGGCCGTGATGGTTTCTGACTTGGCACCGCTTCATTTACTGATTCATCACGGCCGTGATACTCATCACGGCTAGGCCGTGATACTTTCTGACTTTTCCAACAAACAGGTCACGGCCGTGATAGCCATCACGGCTAGGCCGTGATCGTCTCTGACTTTTCCAACTGATTCATCACGGCCGTAATATCCATCACGGCTAGGCCGTGATCGTCTCTGACTTTTGGAGATCTGGCACGGCTGACACGTCACGGCCGTGATAGCCATCACGGCTAGGCCGTGACAGCTTCTGACTTTTGGCTCAATTCTCTCTTCAGCTGCTGCTCCCTCACGGCCGTGAGGGCCATCACGGCTAGGCCGTGATGCTCTCTGCTTGGCTCAATTTCTTATCTTTCAAAGCTCTAAGTCATCCAAGCTTCATACTTGCTAATTCTTGGGCATTTAATCATGAATATCTGCAAAACAACACACAATACCACCTTATCCGTTCCAAAGGAAAAACTAAACAAAATAAACACTAAAATGGCCTAACTATATGCAAATGCATGCAGAAATGTACATGGAAAATGAGGTGAAATCACACTCATCAAATCACCCCAAGCTTAAGACTTTGCTTGTCCTCAAGCAAAAACCAAGGCCATAAGATGAAAACCACCAGGACAATGATAGTGAACTAAGAACCCGAATAAAATGATCCAAGCAACAGGCAGTCAATTATTTCAGCAAGAGACAATCAATTCAAGTCCAATTAGGGGCTTAGTTTCCCTAGACTCACATTCTCACTAATTCGGGCACTCTATCTCACTTGCAGCTCACCCCAAGCTTGTTCATTTGCTTGGCCCTCTTTCTTGCCTCACTCACTCAAGTGTTAAGGGAATATGACATTTCACTCCATTTTCCTCAAAGAATGATTCCTACCATAAGCTTGACTATCAACCACATCTTCACTTTATTAATGAAAACATCTAAGAATCAAGAGGTCTTATTCTTTGGTTGTAATGAGGCCATGGGATCAATTTTCAGGTGGGAATTTCAAAAACAGGAAATTTCAAAAGGCTATACAAACAATCAAGCATTGCAAGGCACGACCTTCTAAAATACCTTTCTTGGGTCTCAGTTTACTCATCCACCATTCTTTCATTTTTTTTTCTACTTCTCATTCCTTTTTTGTCATCCCCTTCCCCATTTTTATTTCTTTTTCTCTTCTTCTTTTTTTTTTCTTTTTTTTTCTTTTGTTTGGAGAAGGGGAGATTTTTCAATTCAAGAGAAGTAAATTTTTTTCAGATTCATCTTTTTCTTTTCATCATCCCAACTTTCAACTACATTTTCTAACCCATTTTTGCACAGTACTTTAGAAGGTCCCTCATAAGCATATTTAACAAAACATTTCAGGGCACCAAGAAAAGCATGCTATTCATTCCGGCTCAAAATGGGCAACTAAGGGTAGCATTTACACATTCAAAGTTCAGAAGGCCGGAAAAAAATACCTATTGCCTCAATCATTTTCAAAAATGTTTCCAAAAATTTTCTAGTTTCGAAATGGTTTCAAGTCAAGTTCTAGAGAAAAACAGTCCAAGAGGAAAACACTCTACACAAAGAACGGGGGCAGATTTAGTGAGTGCCCCCTAATGGCTCAAAAGCTCACATTCATCAGTTCAAGAACCAGTGAGAACACAAATCCATAGAAACACATGCTAATCATCAACTATCCAAGAACATCTCAAGCATATTTAATGAAGCCAAATTACAAGAATAGAAAATCAGGGTCCAAAATTCACTATCACAGAAAAATTGGCACTTAGCTCTTACTATCATATGCTCAATCTAAGCAGGGGTAACCGAATCATGCGATCATGCAACTTAAGCCTATATGAATGCAATATTTACAATGCATATATGGATGCAATATTTACAATGCAGGAAAAGAAGAGTACCCCTACCCCAAGCTTAAAACTTACATTGTCCTCAATGTAAATAATTAAGCTTAGAGAGGGGAGAAAACTGGAACAACTCACAAGTAGGTAGTGGTGCTGAATCACATGCTTTCTGGTTTTGTTTCCTCTTGCCCTTCTTCTCCTCCTTCCTTCAACATCTGGAATCACTCAACAAACTATTAACAAACCTCTTGAGCTTCTCAAATTATTCAAGAGGGGAAATCAAAAACAAAAGAGAAGATGAAAATTATATAAAAAATAAAGATTGGGTTGCCTCCCAATAAGCGCTTCTTTAACGTCACTAGCTTGACGGATGATTTCTAAGATGGTGCCTCAAGAGGGATGGAGACTGCCTGACGATTAAAATCTCCTCCAAGGTAGTGCTTGAGCCTGTGCCCATTTACAGTGAAAGTATTTCCTGATGATGGATTTTCCAATTCAACTGAACCAAACGGAGAAACTGACTTGACATAGAATGGGCCTGACCATCTTGATCTCAATTTGCCCGGGAAAAACTTGAGTCTCGAGTTGAACAGCAAAACTGACTGGCCTTCTTCAAATTGCTTGGGAAGAATGTACTTATCATGCCGTAACTTGGTTCTTTCCTTGTATATCCCTGGCACTCTCATAAGCCAAGAGTCGGAACTCATCTAACTCATTCAATTGAAGCATCCTTCTGTCCATGGCCAGCCTTGTATCAAAGTTTAGGGCCTTCACTGCCCAAAAAGCACGGTGTTGTAGCTCTACCGGAAGATGACATGATTTCCCGAACACCAATTGGTAAGGTGACATACCAATAGGCGTCTTATAAGCAGTCCGATAAGCCCAAAGTGCATCATCAACTTTCTTCGCCCAATCCTTCCTTGCATTGTTCACAGTTTTTTCCAAAATTCTTTTCAACTCCCGGTTGGACAATTCCACTTGCCCACTGGTTTGGGGATGGTATGGTGTGGTAACTTTGTGGTTCACCCCAAACTTGGCAAGCACTGCATTAAACTCCTTATTGCAAAAGTGGGTACCCCCATCACTTATGATAGCTCTAGGGGTCCCAAACCGGGTAAAAATATTCTTCCTCACAAAACTGATCACAGCTTCTTGCATCATCCTTCAAAGTTGGCACAGCTTCCACCCACTTGCTCACATAATCTACCGCCACCAGGATGTACTTGTTGTTGTAAGACGACGGAAAGGACCCATGAAGTCAATCCCCCATACGTCAAAGAGCTCTACTTCCAATATACCCTTTAAGGGCATCTCATTTCTCTTGGAAATACTGCGGGTCCCTCCGGCATTTATCACAATTCATCACCCAAGCTCGGGGAGTCCTTGAAAATAGTGGGCCAAAACAACCCGCTTTGCAAAATCTTCATCGCGGTCCTCTCACCACCAAAGTGTCCTCCATAGGGTGAGTTGTGGCAGTGGGTCAACACCCCATTAATTTCTTCTTCAGGTATGCACCTCCTCGTAATTCCATCTCAACCCCTTTTGAAAAGATACGGCTCATCCCAAATGTAGAACTTGGCATCATGAATGAGCTTCTTCCTCTCGTTGCGCATTGAAGTCCTTAGGAATTATATTGGCCGCCTTGTAATTTGCAATATCCGCGAACCAAGGTGCCACTTGCACCACAAACAACTGTTCATCTGGGAACTCCTCTTGAATTGGCAACTTTGCTTCTGCTTGGACCTCTGCTTGTGGAAGCCTGGACAAATGGTCGGCTACCACATTCTCCACTCCTTTCTTGTCCTTTATTTCCAAATCAAATTCTTGGAGTAGCAGTATCCACCTAATAAGCCTTGGCTTAGCATCCTGTTTAGTCATAAGATATCTCAAAGCAGAATGATCAGTGTAGACTGTAGTTTTACAACCAATCAAGTAGGATCTAAATTTATCAAAAGCAAATACCACAGCAAGCAATTCTTTTTCAGTCGTAGTGTAGTTCAATTGGGCATCATTAAGCACACGACTAGCATAGTAAATGACATGCAACACTTTGTTTTTTCCTTGGCCCAAAATGGCTCCCACCGCATAGTCACTTGCATCACACATTAGCTCAAAAGGTAAACTCCAATCTGGAGGATCAATGACCGGTGCGGTGGTGAGTTTTTCTTTCAAAATTTTGAAGGCATGCATGCAATCATCATCAAATATAAAAGGAGTGTCAGCTACCAAAAGCTTGCATAAGGGTTTCACTATTTTTGAAAAATCTTTTATGAACCTTCTATAAAAACCCGCATGCCCTAGGAAGCTTCTAACACCTTTCACATTTAAGAGAGGAGGAAGTTTTTCAATCACTTCAATTTTGGCTCTATCAACCTCCATCCCCCTCGATGAAATTTTGTGCCCAAGAACTATACCCTCCCTAACCATGAAATGGCATTTTTCCCAATTTAAAACGAGGTTAGTTTCTTGGCACCTTTTTAGGACACAGGCAAGATTATTCAAACATTTATCAAATGAATCACCAAATACAGAAAAATCGTCCATAAATACCTCAATAAACTTCTCATTCATATCAGAAAATATGGAGAGCATGCACCTTTGAAAAGTGGCGGGTGCATTGCACAACCCGAAAGGCATTCTCCTGTATGCATAGACTCCATAAGGGCAGGTGAAAGCGGTCTTCTCTTGGTCCTCCGGGTCAACCACAATCTGGTTATACCCGGAGTATCCATCAAGGAAACAATAGAAAGCATGACCCGCCAACCTCTCTAACATCTGATCAATGAAGGGTAATGGAAAGTGGTCTTTTCTAGTGGCCTCATTCAGTCTTCTGTAGTCAATGCATACCCTCCATCCAGACACGGTCCTGGAGGGAATAAGTTCATTCCTTTCATTCGCTACCACTGTCATCCCCCCTTTCTTCGGCACAACTTGGACCGGACTCACCCATGGACTATCGGAGATGGGATAGATAATGCCCGCATCCAACAACTTCACAATCTCCTTCCTCACAACTTCCTTCATATTCAGGTTGAGTCTTCTTTGCGGTTGCCTAACCGGCTTGAATTTTTCCTCCACACGGATTTTGTGCATGCAGAAGGAGGGGCTTATCCCTTTCAAATCGGACATAGACCATCCAATTGCAGATTTGTGCTCCCTAAGCACCCTCAACAGCTTTCTCTTCTTCCAAGGAATTCAACCCACTCATCGATGATAACTGGGAATGAAGAGTTCATCCCTAGGAAGGCATAACGGAGATGGGATGGCAATTCCTTCAACTCTAGCACCGGTGGGTCACCCTTATCTTCAATTCTCACATCTTCCACCACTTTGTCTTCATCAAGACTCACAACCGGACAAGCCTCCGGAGATTTAATCATGAGATCAACTTCTTCTGCACCTACTTCTTCTTCTACATCCTCTACCATTAGAGCGGCTTCTAACGAATCTTCAAACTTCGGTGCAAACTCTTGTCGCCTAATGAATCAATGAGGTCCACTATCATGCATGTGTCCTTGTCGCTTGGGTGTTTCATCGCTTCAAACACATTAAAAGTGACCTTTTCGTCTTGTACCGAAGCACCAATTCCCCTTGATTGACATCGATCAAGGCTCTACCTGTTGCTAGGAATGGTCTCCCAAGAATCGAGAGGAGTATCACCATCTTCACCATATCTAACACCACAAAATCTGCTGGAAAAATAAATTTATCTACCTTCACCAACAAATCCTCCACAACACCATAGGGGTATGTAATTGAGCGGTCCGCACAATGAAGAGAAATCCCTGTTGGTTTTACTTCACCAATCCCCAGCTTCTTGAAAATGGAGAGCGGCATCGATTAATACTTGCCCCTAAATCGCACAATGCTCTCCCTATGTTCGGATGACCAATCGTGCATGGGATAGTGAAACTGCCCGGTCCTTCATTTTTACTTGGCAGCTTCCTTTGAAGTATAGCGCCGCACTCTTCATGAAGCATAACTGTCTCCTCCTTCCACCTTCTTTTGTTTGTAAGGATTTCCTTCATGAATTTTGCGTAGGAAGGCATCTCTTTGTAGAGCTTCAAAGAAACGGGATGTTTATTTGTAGCTTTTTGAATACATCCAGGAACTTAGAAAACTCGCTGATCTTTTGCTTCTTTCTTCAACCGTTGGGGGTATGGAATTACGAAATATGGGGGCAGCTCCTTGGGATTATCAACCTCCTCCAAAATCTGTCTTCTAGTCTTCTTCTTCGCAAATTCTTCATCAACCAATTTCTCCTCTCGTGGTTCTTCACTTTCTACATCAATAGGATTAGAGGTAGTACCTTGGGAAGTTCCGGGTTCTTCATTGTTTACCTCTTCAAATTGTCCCTTGTCAATTCCAGCATCACTTGTCTTCTCTTCCTTCTCTTTTTCTTGTGGACTTAACATTCTCCCACTTCTTGTAACAATGGCCTTACAATCTTCCCTTGGGTTCTTCTCAGTATCCCCAGGCAATTGTCCTGGAGGTCTCTCTGCCATCTGCCTTGCTAGTTGGCCCATTTGATGCTCCAAGTTCTTGATTGAAGCATTCTGATTCTTTATAGTTTCTTGAGTAACTTGCATGAACTGGCCTAGAAGGTTCTCCAATTTGCTTGAACTCTCTTGAGGAGGCTTTGCTTGAGTATTTGAACTTTGCCCTTGTCTCCAACTAAAGTTGGGATGATTGCGCCACCCCGGGTTGTAGGTGTTGGAGTAGGGATCATTTCTAGGCCCTTGGTTGCCCATATAGTTTACCTCTTCTTGTCCCGAGCTTCCAACCACATTGATCTCACAGTTCCCATTTGCATGGTTGCCTCCACAGAAATCACACACTGAGGCACCTTGAGCTTGAATAGCTTGTACTTGAGAATTCTGCAGTTGAACCGACCCCAGTTGTTTGGTAAGAATAGCCATTTGTGCTTTGAGGGCACCAATTTCATCCAGCTCTAGAACACCTCTACTGACCATTGACCGAGAACTAGGCATTTGATAGTCATTGTTAGCCATGTTCTCAATCAAGTCCTTTGCTTCTTCCGGTGTTTTCTGACTCAATGTACCTCCTGCAGCCGCTTCAATCATACTTCTTGAGTTCCTGTTGAGCCCATTAACAAAAGTTGCGACCTGCTGCCATGTCTCCAGTTCATGATTTGGACAAGCTGTGAGTAAAGACTTGAACCTCTCCCAGGCTTCATATAGTGACTCACCATCCTTCTGTGCAAAGGCATTGATCTCTGACCTCAGCTTAATCATTCTTGACGGAGGGAAGAATCGAGATAAGAACTTGCTGACTAAGTCGTTCCAGGTGATGATGCTTCCATGAGGATGAGATTGAAGCCATGCCTTGGCTCTATCCCTCAAAGAGAAAGGGAAAAGCCTTAACCGAATGGCCTCATCGGAAGCTCCGTTTAACTTGATGGTGTCACACAGCTCAATGAAGGTACCAATATGAGCATGAGGATCTTCACTCTCCAACCCTCCAAATTGGTTTTGCTGCACAAGGTGGAGAAGTGAGGCCTTGATTTCGAAATTATTGCAGGCCACTGCAGGTCTCACAATCGGAGTTCCACATCTATCAACTCTAGGGGAAGTGTAGTCCCCCATTGTTCTCCTTGGTGCATTCTCTTCTGCCATGGTGACAGCTGCTACTTCAACTTGTGGTTCTTGCACACTGGGTAACTCAACTCGCTGCTCTTGTCTACTAGAAGATGCTCTTTCTCTGTTCTGTCTTGCCTTGGTTTTCTTTCTATTTCTTCTGCAGAGTTTCTCGATCTCAGGTTCGAATTGGAGTTCACCTGGGTCGATTGTACCTCGCATACACTGAACAAACGGAGTAGCACAGAACAAACAGAAAAACAGCACTTGCAGAAATTCACAGCAGAGATACAGAAATTAAGAACGAAAAACACAGTAGGAAAACAGTAAAAAAAATAAAATGCCTAAATTAGGAGTCCCCTTTGGTACTCGTGATATTGGCACACCGATCCCCGGCAACGGCGCCAAAAACTTGGTACGGACTCGGCAAGTGTACCGGTTCGTTGCAAGTAATAAAAACGGTAAGACCGGATATCGTTCTCAGGGATCGTGGACAATTACCACTTCGCAAATTTGACTACTATCTAGGCGATCGAATTTTGGATTGAAGGTTGTTTTAACATCTAGCAAACAAACAAGAAGAAAATATTTTTGTTCTTTTTGGATTTTTCTCAAACAGTTGATGTGAAAACAAAGAGATGAATAACAATGATATAAGATTGCTGGGGTTAAACTAAGCTAATCCTCCCTTGGTTGTTATGAAATGATAACTAACACAGTTCCTAGTTCTAATATGACAATCAAGTCTTTTCAGAGATACCCAAGCCTAATTCCTTAGGTGCATTGAGCCTAAAATCCCAAGTTAAACCCTAATTCCTTAGGTGGATTAACCTGAGATTTTGCATTAAGTAAAGACTTATAAGATTGCAAGCACCTCAAGACCTATTCCTAGGCTCATGAACTACCCGGCATTTGATTCATGAGCAAGCTCTAACACCAACCTTCCAGTTATCTATTAAAGCAACTAATCATTCATAGGGTGATCAAGCCTAAGAAAGCATTAAGCATGGAATCAAACACTCATAAATAACAAGGAAACTGTATTAAAATCAAATCATTTTTACAACCAAATTCAGATAGCAATAGTCTAACCCCAACAAAAGGGGAGTTTAGCTACACATAATTGAAAGTAAAACAAAAGGAATAATTACAGAGATGAAGAAAGGGGAGAGCTCCATGGAATGATGCACACAGCCACCAGCAGCAGAGGATTTTTCTTTAGGGTTTTCTCTGAATGAATCTTCTTCCGTTCGCCGCTCAGTTTTTCTAGTACTGCGTGGCGGTCACGGCCGTGACAGCCATCACGGCCAGGCCGTGATGGTTTCTGACTTGGCACCGCTTCATTTACTGATTCATCACGGCCGTGATACTCATCACGGCTAGGCCGTGATACTTTCTGACTTTTCCAACAAACAGGTCACGGCCGTGATAGCCATCACGGCTAGGCCGTGATCGTCTCTGACTTTTCCAACTGATTCATCACGGCCGTAATATCCATCACGGCTAGGCCGTGATCGTCTCTGACTTTTGGAGATCTGGCACGGCTGACACGTCACGGCCGTGATATCCATCACGGCTAGGCCGTGACAGCTTCTGACTTTTGGCTCAATTCTCTCTTCAGCTGCTGCTCCCTCACGGCCGTGAGGGCCATCACGGCTAGGCCGTGATGCTCTCTGCTTGGCTCAATTTCTTATCTTTCAAAGCTCTAAGTCATCCAAGCTTCATACTTGCTAATTCTTGGGCATTTAATCATGAATATCTGCAAAACAACACACAATACCACCTTATCCGTTCCAAAGAAAAAACTAAACAAAATAAACACTAAAATGGCCTAACTATATGCAAATGCATGCAGAAATGTACATGGAAAATGAGGTGAAATCACACTCATCAATGAGCTTCTTCCTTTGTTGTGCATTGAAGTCCTTCGGAATTTTGTTGGCGGCCTTATAATTCGCAATGTCCGCAAACCAAGGTGCCACTTGCACCATAATCAGCTTTTCATCTGGGAATTCCTCTTGAATTGGCAACTCGGCTTTTGATTGAACATCAGCTTGTGGAAGCCTAGACAAATGGTCGGTCACCACATTCTCTACTCCTTTCTTGTCCTTTATATCCAAATCAAACTCTTGGAGCAGTAGTATCCACCTAATGAGCCTTGGCATCCTGTTTAGTCATAAGATACTTCAAAGCAGAATGATCAGTGTAGACAGTAGTTTTAGAGCCAATCAAGTAGGATCTAAATTTATCAAACGCAAACACCACAGCAAGCAATTCTTTTTCAGTCGTGGTATAATTCAATTGGGCATCATTCAGCACACGACTGGCATAGTAAATGACATGCAACACTTTATTTTTTCTTTGGCCCAAAATGGCTCCCACCGCATAGTCACTTGCATCACACATTAACTCAAATGGTAAACTCCAATCTGGAGGTGCAATGACCGGTGCGGTGGTGAGTTTTTCTTTCAAAAGTTGGAAAGCATGCATGCAATCATCATCAAATACAAAAGGAGTATCAACTACCAAGAGCTTGCATAAGGGTTTCACAATCTTTGAAAAATCTTTTATAAATCTCCTATAGAAACCCGCATGCCCTAGGAAGCTTCTAACACCTTTCACATTTATGGGAGGGGGAAGTTTTTCTATCACTTCAATTTTTGCTTTATCAACTTCCATCCCCCGTGATGAAATTTTATGACCAAGAACTATACCTTCCCTAACCATGAAATGACATTTTTCCCAATTTAAAACAAGGTTAGTTTCTTGGCATCTTTTTAGAACACATGCAAGATTATTCAGACAATTATCAAAAGAATTACCAAACACAGAAAAATCATCCATAAATACCTCTATGAATTTTTCAGTCATGTTAGAGAATATGGAAAGCATGCACCTTTGAAAAGTGGCGGGTGCATTACACAACCCGAATGGCATCCTCCGGTATGCATAGACGCCATAGGGACAAGTGAAAGCGATCTTCTCTTGGTCCTGTGGGTCAACCACAATCTGGTTATACCCTGAGTATCCATCAAGGAAGCAATAAAAAGCATGACCCGCCAACCTCTCTAACATCTGATCAATGAAGGGCAATGGAAAGTGATCTTTTCTGGTGGCCTCATTCAGTCTTCTGTAATCAATACACACCCTCCATCCAGAAACGGTCATTGAGGGGATGAGCTCATTTTTATCATTTGCCACCACCGTCATCCCCCTTTTCTTGGGAACAACTTGGACCGGACTCACCCATGGACTATCGGAGAATGGATAGATTATTCCCGCATCCAGAAGCTTCACAACCTCCTTCCTTACAACTTCTTTCATATTCGGGTTGAGTCTTCTTTGGGGTTGTCTAACCGGCTTGAAATTTTCCTCCAAGAGGATTTTGTGCATACAGAATGAGGGACTTATCCCCTTCAAGTCGGACATAGACCACCCAATTGCAGATTTGTGCTCCCTGAGCACCCTTAACAGTTTCTTTTCCTCCAGAGAGTTCAATTCACTACTAATGATAACCGGGAATGAAAAATTCATCCCAAGGAAAGCATAACGGAGATGGGATGGAAGTTCTTTCAACTCTAGCACAGATGGTTCACCCTTGTCTTCAATCCGCACATCTTCCACAACTTTGTCTTCAACATTATTCACCACCAGACAAGCCTTAAGGGATTTAACCATGAATTCAACTTCCTCCGCACATACCTCTTCTTCTACATCCTCCATCATAAGAGCCGCTTCCAAAGAATATTCAAAAGTCTGTTGCACACTCTTATCAGTCAATGAATCAACAAGGTCCACACTCATACACGTATCCTTGTCACTTGGATGCCTCATTGCTTCAAAAACATTGAAGGTGACCTTTTCATCTTGGACTCGAAGCACCAATTCCCCTTGATTTACATCAATCAAAGCTCTACCCGTGGCTAGGAATGGTCTTCCAAGAATCAACGGAGTTTCACTATCTTCAGTTATATCCAACACCACAAAATCTGCCGGAAAGATGAATTTGTCTACTTTGACCAACAAATCCTCCACTACACCATAAGGATATCTAATGGAGCGATTCGCCAATTGGAGAGAAATCCCAGTTGGCTTGACTTCACCAATTCCCAGCTTCTTGAAAATGGAGAGAGGCATAAGGTTTATACTTGCACCGAGATCACACAAGGCTCTCCCAATATTCAAATGGCCAATAGTGCATGGAATAGTGAAGCTCCCCGGATCCTTCATCTTCACCGATAATTTCCTTTGGAGTATAGCACTACACTCTTCTGTGAGCATGACCGTCTCCTCTTTCCACCTTTTCTTGTTAGTAAGAATCTCCTTCATAAACTTGGCATAGGAAGGCATTTGTTGAAGGGCTTCGGCAAACGGGATGTTAATTTGCAACTTTTTGAATACATCCAGGAACTTAGAGAATTGTTGATCTTTTGCCTCTTTCTTCAACCTTTGAGGATAGGGTATCTTGAAATACGGAGGCAACTCCTTGGGATTATCAAATTCTTCAAGAATTTGCCTTCTAGTCTTTTTTCTTGCAAATTCTTCATCCACCAATTTCTCTCTTTGTGGTTTTTCAGCTTCAACAACAATGGGACTAGAGATAGTGGCTTGGGAAGTCTCGGGTTCTTCATTGGTTACATCTTCAACAATCACCTCACCACTAACCCTCTTTTCTTCCTTCTATTCGCTCTTTTCTTGTGGCCCTACTACCCTTCCACTTCTTGTAGTAATTGCCTTACAATCCTCTCTTGGAATTTTCTCGGTGTCTCCCAGCAATTGTCCTTGAGGTCTCTCCGCCATTTGCTTTGCCAGTTGGCCTATTTGGTGCTCAAGATTTTTGATGGAGGCATTTTGATTCTTCATATTCTCTTGAGTTGCTTGAAAATTGGCTTGGGTCGCTTGCATGAACTGGCCTAGAATATTCTCTAAGTTGCTTGATTTCTCTTGAGGGGTCTTTGCTTGAGAACTTGATCCTTGCCCTTGTTTCCAACCAAAGTTAGGATGGCTACGCCACCCCGGATTGTAGGTGTTAGAGTAGGGATCATTCTTAGGCCCTTGGTTCCCCATGTAGTTCACCTCTTCTTGCCCAGAACTTCCAACCACATTAATCTCACAATTTCCATTTGCATGGTTACCTCCACAAAAATCACACACTGAGGTAGGTTGAACTTGGACAGCTTGTAGTTGAGAATTCTGCAGTTGAACGGACCCCAATTGCTTGGTAAGAATAGCCATTTGCGCCTTAAGAGCGCCAATTTCATCAAGCTCCAACACACCTCTCTTGACCAATGATCGAGAACTAGGCATTTGATAATCATTATTAGCCATAGTTTCAATCAGGTTCTTTGCCTCTTCAGGTGTCTTTTGACTCAATGATCCACCTGCAGCCGCTTCAATCATACTTCTGGAATTCCTGTTAAGCCCATTAACAAAGGTTGCCACTTGCTGCCATGTCTCTAACTCATGATTTGGACAAGCTGTGAGCAAAGACTTGAACCTCTCTCAGGCTTCATAAAGTGACTCACCATCTCTCTGTGCAAAGGCATTAATCTCGGACCTCAACTTGATCATTCTTGAAGGAGGGAAGAAGCGAGATAAGAACTTGCTCACCAAATCATTCCAAGTGATAATACTTCCATGAGGATGAGATTGAAGCCATGACTTAGCTCTATCCCTCAAAGAGAAAGGGAAAAGCCTTAAACGAATGGCCTCATCGGAAGCTCCATTTAACTTGATGGTGTCACACAACTCAATGAATGTGCCAATGTGAGAATGAGGGTCTTCACTCTCCAAACCTCCAAACTGATTTTGTTGCACAAGATTGAGAAGTGATACCTTTATTTCAAAATTGTTGCAAGCCACTGTAGGTCTAACAATGGGAGTCCCACATCTATCGACTCTAGGGGAAGTATAGTCCCCCATTGTCCTTCTTGGTGCATTTTCTTCAGCCATGGTGACAGTTGCTACTTCAACTTGTGGTTCTTGCACATTGGGTAATTCCACTTGTGGCTCTTGTATACTAGAAGATGCTCTTTCTCTGTTTTTCCTTGCTTTGGCTTCCTTTCTATTCTGTCTGCAAAACCTCTCGATCTCAGGATCAAATTGAAGTTCACTTGGGTCGATTGTACCTCGCATACAAGGAACAAACAGAGTAGCACAGAAAAAGAACAGAACAAAACAGAAAATAACAAAACAAAAAACAGAAAAGAAAAACAGCAATAGGAAAACAATGAAAAATGCCTAAATTAGGAGTCCCCTTTGGTACTCGTGATATTGGCACACCGATCCCCGACAACGGCGCCAAAAACTTGACACGTACTCGGCAAGTGTACCGGGTCATTGCAAGTAATAAAACGGTAAGAACCGGAAATCGTCCTCAGGGATCGTGGACAAGTACCACTTCACAAATTGAACTACTATCTAGGCGAATCTTGTTTGGAATGAAGGTAGCTCTAACATCTAATGAAACAAACAAGAATAAAATGTTTTTGTTCTTTTAGGTATTTTATCAAACACTTAATAGGCAAATAGAAATGTGAACAACAAATGGATAGAATTGTTAGGGTTAGACTAGGCTAATCCTCCTTTGGTGCTATGAAATGGTAAGTAACACAATTCCTACTTCAATTATGACAATCAAATCTTCTTCAATTACTCAAACCCTAATGTCTTAGGTGGAATGAGCCTAAAATCCCAAATTAAACCCTAATGTCTTAGGTGGATTAATATGAGAAATTGCATTAAGAGTCAAGATTCATAAGATTGCAAGCACCCCAAGACCTATGTCTAGGTTCATGAACTACTTGGTATTTGATTCAAGAGCATGCCCTAACATCAACCTTTCAATTGTCTATTAAAGCAACATATCATTCCTAGGATGATCAAGCCAAGGAAAGCATTAAGCATGGAATCAAACACTCATAGAGAAATAGGAAATTGCATTATAATCACTTCATGTTACAACCAAATTCAGAAAAACCATTGTCTAACCCCAACAAGGGGAGTTTAGCTACACATCATCAAAGTAAAAGGGAAAAGAAGAGATACAAAGATGGAGAAAGGGAGGAACTCCATGGAAGATGCCCAGCAGCAGCCACAAGAGCAGAGAATGCCTTTTTAGGGTTTGTAGCCACCTCCTTTCTTTTCCAATCCAATTCCTCCTCCATTCTGCCCTAAGACAGCTTATAAGAGGGGTTCTGAGATTCGCTCTCTCGCGGGGCGAGACGTGGCTCGCGAGGCGAATCTTAAAAATCTGTCCTTCAGAGATTCGTCATCTCGCGAGGCGAGAAGGTAACTCACGAGGCGAGGCAGAATGAGTGAAGTTTCTGCAACAGTCAGGCATTCTGGGTCGCGAGGCGAGAAGGTGATTCGCGGGGCGAGACAAAAATGGTGCTTGTTGCTGCTCTGGCTGGTACTCTGGCTCGCGAGGCGAGATCCAGTCTCGCGAGGCAAAGCTTCAAAGTTCTGCTTGGCTCAATTTCTTCTCTTTTCAGGCTCTCTCTTCAACCAAGCTTCATCAGGGCCAAATCTTAGGCAATTAGTCACAAATTCCTGCAAAACAACACACAAAACCACCTTATCTGTTCCACAGGAAAAACTAACCAAAATCAAACTAAAATGGCCTAACTATATGCAATGCATGCAGCAATATATATGGAAAAATGAACACTCATCATTACTCCCACTTTTAATACTAAAATTGAGAGAGCTGCTATTCAGATATTGTCTAATTTCATATGTTACAATACTTTTTTGTATGAGATTTTGGAAATGTGTGTCATTATTTGGATCAGGATTAATAAAAGGATCCTGACGCTATACACACTTGTGCCTGTTTATCTGTGTTTTTAATCAATAAATTAAATTAAATTGCCTAAGACCTAAAAGAATAGAGAAAGACGGATCATAAAATATGAGATTTATCACTCAAACAATTAAATTGGTATATACGCATAGTCAATATATAAGAACCAGGACAGATTTTTATTATTTTTTTAGGCCTGGGATGGAATCAAGGATATCTCATAACCAATAACCATAAGACTAATCCCCAAGGATGTAGAGTATCAGTTAAGAGACAACTTCTCTATCCGTAGATGTAGCTCTATTCCTATCACTAAGATTCGAACCCTTAACATATGGTTAAATGGTCCAAACTACTAGCCACTTGGACCACACTTTGTGGGTAATCAGGGCAAAATTTGGTATAAGGGGATTGAGATAAAAGAATATATAATTTTTTTTGGCTGAAGAATTATAAACAAAGAAAATTTTAACTATGACATGTATATTATATAAAATAATTGATATATAACTAGCATGATATAATTTAAACTGAAGAAGTAGCTCAAAGCGTAGGAGTTCAATATATAACTAACATAATCCATAACATATAATTTTTTTTTTGTTCAAATTAAACATAGGATTCAATGTATATGTACTGATAATGTAAAAAACTTTACACATACAACCAATCATATCTCACCATATAGATATTTGTGAAGATGTTTTATGAATTAAAACAACAAGGTGACACAATAGTGAAATATGATATGTCCGCATAAAACCTTTATAGTGTATATTTATTAAATCTTAAACATATATTAATAAGTGCCTAAAAAAGGTAATAATAAACATTTTAATGATAAAGCTAGATATTTTAAATAAAATAATTCTACTTATGGAAAAAACACACACACACATGGGTAATCTCAACAAAGTGAGGCCTCGCTCAGCAATAACTTCATATGCATTTGGTAAATATTATAAAGTGTGTCCATTGATACAAAACAGTGTCAATATAAATGAAATTCTGATAACAAGGGGGAGGGGACATTATGAATTGTCTATTATTAATGAATGTTTCAGTGCAGAATGTCGCCATTCTCCCTTGTGTTTCATTTTCTCTCTTCAATGCATGTCTATCGTAATGCATCACCAATGTTACCTTCTTCTCTATTCATCGATTCTTTCTTCTTTCTTGTTGCCTTGGATTTTGATACGTCTTCTTCTTTAGTACTACCCCCAATTACTATTTCTAGTTTTGGCTATTCTGTTTATGATTCAAATCTAACTGGTTGAGGGTAGATTTAGTTTTTTTCTTTTTTTTTAAGTTGGTAAAAACTTTGAAATAATATTTGTCTTGTATGATGTAATGTTACAATTCAAATTTTATAGCATAATAATAGCATTTAGTATCTATCATATCATTATTGGACCACAAGGGGCCCAAAAGTCATGAATTTTTTTTTTTACTAAAAAGATATTCATTCATTCAAATGGATAGAATACATCGAACAACACAAATCCAATATCACTAAAAACCGAAAAGGATGAATCTGCGAACAAACTCACAGCACCCAGGTTAATAGCATAACACGACAAAATCAAAATGCCTACAAAAGTGACAAAATCAAAGTCACCGGAATACCCATGTCTCCAGATCTGTGACATTGACGCCCAATTCTTGATCAAATCTGTGATGGATCGAAACAAATCTGTCAATCTGAATCAAACGAACACCGCATCAAGACGGGAAATCAAACAAACACCGCACCAAGACGGGAAATCAAATAACGCCTCACCAAGACGACGAACGACAATACCGCCGCACACAAAAGACGAAAAACATGAAAAACAAGAAGAAAAAAAACCAGATCTATGTGGAAAAACCACTTATTTAGATAAAATGGGAGAAAAAACGAAGTAAAGGGGTGATTCCAAGCCAAAAAATGGCTCAAAATCACCCCCTCTAATGGTGGCACGCGTCTGTGTGTAGAGAGAAGGGAGAGAATTTGAAGTTAGAGAGAATGACATGGATGTTATAATGCTTATGAAAATATCTATCAATTGAATTAGTGAATATTTGCATAAGTGGATTTGACACCACATATTGATCCCCAGCTTTTAGTTAATGAGTCCACGAGTCTTCATATTCATATACTATTCACTTAATATATTCTTTACCTATGGTGGACATTAATACTCACTAGAAGGCCCAACATTAGTATAATCTCCTCAAGTGAAAGCGATTTAGGGCCAAATTAACCCAAGCACTAACCACCATCTCTATAAATAGTAAATATTGAATCCAGTCGAACCATCGACTCTCATACCATTTGTTAGACCACAGGGAGAGCCTAAAAGGCATAAAGATCATCATCAATGGATTAAGTGAAGAATTATATAAGTGAACTTGACATCATTTACGCACTATTCACTTAATCAATTTTTTACCCATTTGATATGATAACACTCACACTAGAAATTCCAAAAATCTACACACAAATAATAATAAATAAGAGCATGCCATGCATATAGACATAAGTTCAAATATACACATGCATGAAAACATTCAAATTATAAAAATCTCTCTCTCTCACACACACATGAAAGGGATCCACTTATTCTAAGTAGTAAATATTGGATACTTACTCGGTTTAATAACTTTTTATAAAACGTGAATTTAACAAACCTAATAGTTGATCATATGATATCTTAATAGTTATGTATACCAAATTTCAGATAAATTAGATATTCATATGCACGCAATCTTTTAGTCGATATTTACTTATTTCTTAAATGAAATATTATACATTAAAATAAAGTTGTATGGTGAAATATCAAATAATTCTTAAATTTTATGAAATTTTGTAGACTTGATTTATTTAATAAGAACTTTCAATTCAATAGTTGAATTAATGAAATTCAATGTCAAGTTTAGACATACTTTTTTTTTTACAGTAAAGTTTAGACATACTTACTCCTAGAATAAGTGAATATGTTCTCTCTTTCTCTCACACACATGCAAAATATATATATATATATATATATATATATATATATGAAAAGAGATTCATTGACTCGAATAGTAACTTTAAACACTTACTCTGAATATCATCCATTTTTAATTAGTTACATCTAAATGTCCAGATTTCTTCATTAAAAAAGTTATATATGTGACATCTACCATCCTTTTACTTTTCCACTGCCACTTAAAAGGCACATGATGGTTAACCACCATCAATAGGTCACAATCATGTGACCTATTCTCACCATTTCCCCTAGATGATACAAGAACACACCATAAGACGATAGGAAATGAGATATTAGACGATAGACCTTCACGATCAGATGACTAACCTATCTTCCAATGGTCTCTTCTTGTATCGTATAAGGAAATGTTGGTGAGAGCGAGTCACGTGTTGAGGGTGGTTGGTTGCCATGTGTCACCCACATGGCAATGCTGACCACGTGTCGACCAAGAGGCGGGGCTGAGTGTGGTTGGCTGCCACATGTCATCCAAGTGGCAGTGCTAATGTGTGAAAGGAAAGAAGAAGAAAGGGTCGGGAAAGTTTGGTGTCACATGACTTTTTATTTCAGAAATTTGAGCCTTTAGATATAACTAAAAAAAAGGATGGGTAAGATTCGAAGTGAGGTATTAAAGTTATTATTTGAGTCAATGGATCCCCACTTGTGGGGAGCGAACCACTTACTCCAAAAGTAAGCTTTGGACACTTAATCCCTTTAATAAATTCTTATAGATTATGAATTTAACAAATCTAAGTATTGAATCACTTGATTTTATCTTAGTGATCATGTATACCAAATTTTAAATAAACTAGATATTCATAGGTATGTAATCTTTTAGTCGATATTTGCTTATACTTTAAATAAATGTTAAAGTAAAATTAGGTGATAAAATATCAAATGATTCTTAAACTTCATGAAATTTTGTAGATTTGTTCTACTTGATGAGAATTTTGAATTCTACTTATATAGCCTTCAACTTGTGCGCTTCTTTCCAAGATGAAACCTGAAGAATTGGGTCACACACATGCTCTTCTTCTTACTTATATATATTATGCTGTTTTCTATGGGCTAAGTGAAGAACTATATAAGAGATTGATACCATGTTGACTCAAAACCTTAAGACATTACTTATATAGTCTTCAACTCGTCAATTACTTTTCAATATGTGACTTCTTCAACTATATCTCACTTATACTTAGAATTCCCAACAATTCAATATCCAAAAGAAGTTATAAAAGAGAGCAAGTATAACAAGACTTACTCTTGAAATAAGTCGGTCACTACCCCAAAGAACGACAATTCCCCATCTTGCTAGAAGCCTTCACAACCCCTGGCTAAACTCACTAGCCATCGGAGACTTGGAGTGATCAGTCACACACATTTTGGAGTGTCACTTGCTCTCAATTTAGTCCATTAGGATGAGATGAAAAAGACAATGGAGGAGATTGAGAGAAAATCTGAAAATCTAAGAAGAAGAGAGCGGAGAGCCGGGAGAGGACTGAATAAGAAGACCCGAAAATGAAGAAAAATGTCCATAATGCCTGTTATAACAAAATTCTTGGCAGATTAGTTGCCATAAATTGCCCGTTCTCATAGAAACATATAGATAACTTGTACTTCTACTAGAAATAAATAAAAATCAATAACATTTATATTTTTCAACAAATTACTCCATCATGAATTTACTAAATTTATGTAGCAGGAAAAAATGTACTAAAATTTTTTATTAACGTTTTGATTTACGCCAGATGTCCATGGAAAATAGTATATCTTTTTACTGACAGTTACCATCCATTAAAAACTACCTTGATAATTTCAGAATAATTTACCGAGGTTAAAATAATAGTCTAATAGCTTACCAATATATATATATATATATAATAGTCTAATCAATTTTTTTAATAGCGCATCTTATCATATAACAAGTTGGTTGACTTAAAAAAATGGAAACCGACAACTTAGACAGAAATTTTACATTAACCAAATCTTAAAAAAAAAAAAAAAAACACCATTTATTAAGAGAGATTTGTCCACCCATTTTATTTGGAGAGTGGTAAAATTTCTTTTTTTTAATAAATAAATGTGTCATTTTCAATTTCATCTTTTAAAAATGATAAATATCTGTTATCACCCAAAAAAAAAAAATTTAGCTGATAGCTAATTACGGTAATTAGTCGAGTTGTTTATTTAGCTGAGAAGAACTACTGAACCAAGGTCGATTGAATCAGGATAAGCTGAATGCGACTGCGGAGCTGAGATAAGTAGCAGATGACCAGTAGCTGCGCTATGTTTAGCTAAGGAAATTTAGCCGGTGCAGAATCAGTCGTTTCAGAATCAGTCGTTGCAGAATCAACTGAACGTAAATGGGCTTCGAGACTGTTATTAGGTCTTAATGGGCTCGTGTAGATGTTGATTAAATAAGTCAAAGGCTTTAATAATATTCAAAAAAGGAAGAAATAAAAAATAACCACTTTCCTAGATTTTTGGGATGAAGTTAGGGGTGGTTTTGGAGAGAGAAAATGAAGATAAAAGGTTGATCAGCTGCAATAATCAAGGACAGTTTATGAGTTGACCAAGTCAAAAAACGTGCGTGAACATTCACTCCCTTAAAAATAGGGATATGGAGAACATGGTCAGTTGATGGACAGTTAGTCGTTTGGCTCATAACTTAGTCGTTTGAGAAGATATGCGAATTATTTTAGTCGGGCAAGTCAAGAACGTGATGGAGGATCTATTCCCTTAAAAATAGTGGGTTTAGGGGACATTATGCTTAGTCGTTTTTGTCAGCCATGATGTGTATTGTTACTATAAAATAGGAGTTAGTGGCTAATAGGAGTGGCTTTAGCATAACTTACAATTTTGCCTATAAATACAAGTTGTACATGACAGTTTTACACACATCCAATCAAATACACAACTTATATTTACTTTACTTTCCTTTATTGCTTTTATTATCGCTTTTTCTTGCTTTGATGCAACTCTAGATAGCTTCCTATTTCATCTTCTACACTAGACACTTTCTTTAGTAGTCTAGGAACCCATAGTTGAGAAACAGAGTCTCTTTCTCAGGGTAATCGTCTGAACATAAAATGGGAATCATTGTCAAATGTGTGAATTAGTCGTTCAAACGACCGAGAACCAAAAATTCTCGCACGAAGACAACAATTGGCACGCCCGGTGGGACCTATCTTGAAGGTGAACTCATTGGGAAGTTTACCTCTTCGGGTCACAGTTATATTATTTTAGTCTGGAACCGTCTCAAGCAACTTCTAAGAAGATTGGAAGCCGTATAGCAGTTGAACCTTCAACTTTAATTGCCTTGGGCATGCCATCTTCTCAACCATCATCAACAACTGTGTCTACTCAACTAGAGAAAGCATCAATGTCTACTGCATCGGTATCGACTGCCGGTGGACATTCAACAATAGTAGCTTATACGGCTGATCAAAATTAACCGCTAATGATGACTGCTTCGTTTATCCGCCAGCAAATAGATATGGGAGTACATGACATTATGTACCATGTTTCTAACCAGCTGGCAGACATTGTTAAACCAATGGTAGGACCATTTCAGCTGGGCCAGCCGAGCATGATTCAGCAGACCCCTCAACCGAGTCCCATCACACAAGCACTTACTAGTCTTAATGCTGCTAACGTTTGGGGGGAAAGTGGTTGCGAATGATGTTGTATCTCAACCAGTATTACAGTACGGGAAGGTTCACTCGACTAAAATGCCATCAAATACGTTAGGCCAGCTTGGTATGCCGTGTTTTGTATCAAATGCTACGGCTATTGGTGCAAACTCGCAGGTAACTATGCTTGGGGTTATGACGTATCCTACCACGGGCTATGGATCAATTCAAACAAAGTTACCTGAAAATTATGCTGGGGAGCAGCCATGAAACATTTTCCCACCTACCTCGGATAATATACCAGACAACAAGCTAGCCCCGAAACAACCGCCTTATGTTCAGATGGGTTCAATTCCTCGTCAAGGAATTTTGTATAGGGTGCCCGATGATTACGTTGGGGAGCAGCAATGGAGTCTAATTCCACCTACCTCGGCTAATCAATCAGCTGTCAGTAGGGCTCAATATATGAATCTTGGTGATTGTGTAGCAAAGCAGTCATGGATATCAGTTCCACCTACTGCGGCTAATAAAACAGTGATTCAAAACATGCCAGAGCCAATATACCAAATGCCAGTCAGACAATCAAGTCTTGCTCCAACTCCAGTCCTAAACTGTGCCCAGCTGACAATGGCTGAGAGTAGACCGGCTGTCCCTCGGCTAATTGATCCCAACATGGTAGCTGAGGTTATGCAAAGGCACTTCGGCGTGTAATTAACGTCATTAAATATGCTTGAATATCGAAAGCCATATCCTGAATGGGTGGGCAAAATGATACCATTGCCAGAAGGGTTTAAGACCCAAAAATTCTCAACTTTCTCCGGAGAAGTTGGCAAGTCTACCATTGAGCATATTGGCAGATTTACTGCCCAGTGTGGAGAGACAAACCATAATGAGTACTATAAGCTGCAGCTATTCCCTTTGTCATTGACAGATATAGCATTCACGTGGTATTTGTCTCTACCTTCTAATTATGTGCAAAATTGGGCAGACATGAAAAAGTGCTTCCATGATAAGTTCCATAGACCTCAGCCCGAAGTTACAGCAGCTGACTTGATGGATTTGAAACAACAAGAGGATGAGACGGCTGCTGACTTTATAAAAAGATTCAGGAAGTTGAGTGGAAGATGTACAAGACAGCTTTCAGAAGCAGAATATGTTGCAATAGCTGTAGGTAACATGCACTCTAAGTTGAGAGGAAAGTTGCTAGTCCAAGAATTGTCAAATTTGAGTCAACTGGCAACCAAAGCTTCTGCGGTTGAATGATTCATTCTAGATATGCAACACTTGACATCCGTTGAAGATTATGATGAGTCTGAAGAAGCAGCCGATTATTACAGTGATTAGGCTGCTAATGTCATGGCAGCCGATATCCTGAGGGAATGCTGTCCCTAAAAGACTTTGAAGGGTGAAAATTCCAAATTAGCTGAGAAGTATGTAGCTAAGATGACAACCGATAAAGACTCATCCTCGACTGCATTCACTAACATGGTTTTCAGTGTACGGCTTACCATTTCCTATATCAATAGGTAAGTGGAAATAGCTGGCGTACAGTGTACGACTCACCATTTCCTACATTAAAAGGTGAATGGAAATAGCCGAGGCATAAGCAAGTAGTGGAAATAGAAGGGGATACCAACTGAACGAGACAAAGTGGAAGGATATTTAGCTATGTGTCAAATCGGTAACATAAGTCTACTAACTACCAACTTAATGTCTTTAAGAGGTTGGAGTTCCCAAGATCAACTGAATAAGATAGAATGGGGGGACACTTAGCCGTGTCAACAGGACAAGATGAGGCAAATATATGTAAACCCAGTCTCTTTAGAAGGTTGGAGTTTCTTGGATTAGCTAAATCAGTTAAAAATGGGGTGGGGGGACATTTAGACATCATGTCTACTATCTGCAAACCTAGTAGTTCCAGGAGATTCAAGTTTCTTCATGCAGCAGAGTCATGTCAGTCGAGAGCAAGGCCAGCAGAAAGAAGATCCTACAAGTAGATGAATCACGTCGACTGATAACTAGCGCAGTCAATAGGTAGAGTATCAAAATCGACAAGTTAATTCGGCTAATATGATGCATCTTTCACCTTCCTCTTATCATCGTCAGCTAAAAGATGCAGGGGGCATATGTTATCACCAATAATAATAATAATTTAGCTGATAGCCGATTACGGTAATTAACCGAGTTGTTTATTTAGCTGAGAAGAAGGACTGACCAAGGTCGATTGAATCAGGATAAGCTGAATTCGACTGCGGAGCTGAGATAAGTAGCCGATGACCGGTAGCAGCGTTAGGTTTAACTGAGGAAATTTAGCCGGTACAGAATTAGTCGTTTCAGAATTAGTCGTTGCAGAATCAGCTGAACGTAAATGGGTTTGGAGACTGTTATTGGGTCTTAATGGGCTCGTGTAGATGTTGATTAAATGAGTCCAAGGCTTTAATAGTATGCAAAAAAGGAAGGAAAAAAAATAACCACTTTCCTAGATTTTTGGGATGAAGTTAGGGGTGGTTTTGGAAAGAGAAAATGAAGATAAAAGGTTGATCAGCTGCAATCAAGGACAGTTTATGAGTTGACCAAGTCAAAAACGTGCATGAACACCCACTCCCTTAAAAATAGGGATATGGAGAACATGGTTAGCTGATGGACAGTTAGTCGTTTGGCCCATAACTTAGGTTTTTGAGCATATATGCGAATTATATTAGTCGGGCAAGTCAAGAACGTGATGGAGGACCTATTCCCTTAAAAATAATGGTTTTAGGGGACATTATGCTTAGTCGTTTTTGTCAGTCATGATGTGTATTATTGCTAGAAAATAGGAGTTAATGGCCAATAGGAGTGGCTTTAGCATGGATTACAACTTTGCCTATAAATACAAGTTGTACACGACAGTTTTACACACATCCAATCTATTACACAACTTATATTTACTTTACTTTCCTTTATTGCTTTCTTTCACTTTTTCTTGTTTTCATGCAACTCTAAATAGCTTCATATTTCATCTTCTACACTAGACACAATTTCTTTAGTAGTCTAGGAACCCATGGTTGAGAAACAGAGTCCCTTTCTCAACGTAATCGTCTGAATAAAAAATGAGAATCATTGTCAGATGTGTGAATTAGTCGTTCAAACAATCGAGCACCAAAAATTCTCGCACGAAGATAACAATATAATTCTTAGTTTTTTTAAAAATAAATTTTATATTTAAATTCTATTTTGATTAGTTACTTTTTAATTTATAATTTATTTCAGATTTTAAATATTTAAAAAAAAATCATAAATACATGTGATACTCATTAATTTTTGTTTAGAAAGATCAACCGGACTTCTAAATTTTTAATGAAGTTGATAAATTCACCGATTCAAACTTAAATTTTGGTTTTCCTGACTCCTAATAGAGATTACCTTTATATCCCAGGGATGAATAGACCCGATACCATGTGATAATATATAAAAACTTAGAAAGAATTATTTAGCTACGATTCCTATTGTTCCTCAATGAAAATATATCATAATTATTATAGTTTGTCTCAAAAAATACACATATTAAATAAAAATAATTATATTTTTTTTATCTAGAACAGTACCAACTGCATATATAGTACTGTAACAAAGTTTATTCCATAATATATTATACTACTATTTTTGCACCCGTACGATGCACGGGTCATCAATTATTATTATTATTGATAGCATTGTTATCATTAATAACCTGAATTATGTCTCTATATGTATGAAACTTTTTTTTTCCTTTATCCCAAATTAAGTCCACTATGTCAAATATTTTCTTGACTTATTTCATACATTGCTTTCAATATTTCCTTCTCACCCATAATGATGGTATTCATTCATCTCCAAGGTTTTTTATTTATAGACAGAAGTGATCAGCAAAAACCTTGAAACAATTTTATCTATAATTTGAGTACAAAGAATTGAATATTATTTTTATTTTAAAATGATATTACAATACGTAATATAACACTATGTGTTAAGTGTTCCTCTTCGATTATTACTAATGATCAACTAATCCTCTTAAATCATGCGGTGGTGACACGTGTCACTTTATTAGAAAATCATCAATTTCCCTTATTAATTAGTATAGATATAGATTTATTATTTAAAATAGAAAAAACAAAGGCAAGGATGTAGAAAAAAATAGATTAGAAAATATGGATAGCTCTACCTCTATTTATGTCAATTCAGAGATTCTCGTGTTTGACTCCCAAAACATTGTACCTTTACCGGTTTGTAAATATTTTAAAACAAAAAAATATATAAATTTTAGAAAATAAAAAATAATAAATTTTCATCACTTGACATGTGGCTTGCACCATCGTACTACACTAAAATCAGTATTTCCCCTTATTAATTAGCATAGATAAAGATTTATTATTTAAAATAGAAAAAACAAATGTAATGATATAGAAAAAAAATACAAAATATGAATAGCTCTACCTCTATTTATTTTAATACATATATTAAAAAAATAAAAAAGAAAAAATAATTTGAAAAAAAAAGTATATAAAAAATATTTTAAAAAATAGGAAAATAATGATTAGAAAAAAATATTCAAAAAAATTAGAAAAATAAAATTAATTAGAAAACCAAAATATTTTAAAAAAATCAATTATAAAAATAAACATTTAAACAGAGTAAATTAGAAAAAAACTAATTCGGGATTTTTTTTTAAAAAACAATATTATAAAGAATAGATGTTTAAAAAATAAATAAATAAATTTAAATAATCCAAAATAATCCACCAGTTGACAACTACTTCTACTGTTATAGGAACGGTAGAAGAAAAGTTGTTAATTGATAAAGCGATATACATATTGAATATTAATATATATATATATATATATATATATATATATATAATAATATAGTAATTGGTTTGGTTAAAAAATAACCGAAATAATGACCATTGAGTTTGGTTCAATTCGAAGCCGTAAAAAATAAATTTTTTTAAAAATATTATAACGAATATATGTTTAAAAAATAAATAAATAAATTTCAATAATAAAAAATAATCCACCCGGTGACAACTCCTTCTACTGTTACAGGAACAATAGAAGAAAAATTGTTAATTGATAAAGTGATATACATATTAAAATATAGTAAATGGTTCAGTTCCAAAATAACCGAATTAATGACAATTGAGTTTGGTTCAATTCAGAACCGTGCACAAAAAAGAAAAAAAAAACAGAGAACCAACTTAATTGGTTGTTTCGGATTTTCAAATTCATCGAATTATTGGTTCGAGTCTAACGATCCTAAACTTTTTCGAAGAACACGGTAGCTTTGTTACCTTTCCTGACTAAAAATGTTTTAAAACAAAAAAAAATTATAAACTTTAAAAAGTCAATAACACTATCCGAACCAATTAAAATTGGTTTGGTTTGATTCATTTCAAACTGGAAAATATTAAAATATATATACATATATATATATATATAAATAAAAAATATAAAAATATTAAATTTTAAAATATTAAAATATATATACATTAAAATATAATTATATAAAAATTAAAACATAAGAACACGACAACTCTACTTTTACCGTTTGTCAATTTAATATTGGTCGACAGTGTAAAAAAACTTTACACTGTCAGTTCATACAAATAAATTTAAAAAAAAATTAGGAAAAAAATTTAAAAAATTAAGGAAAATGTAAAAAAAAAAAGTTAATAATTAAAAAAATTAAAAGGAAAAAGAAAAAGGTAAATTAGAAAAAAAATAAATGAAAAATAATTAGAAAAAAAATTTGTGAACAAAAATATTTTTAAAAAAACTAGGAAAAAATAGATTTAAAAAAATTAGAAAAATGAAATTAATTATAAAAAACATAAATTAATTATAAAAATTTTAAAAAAATAATGAAAAAACTAGAAAAAAGTATATAAAAAATATTTTAAAAAATTTAAGAAAACAATAATTAAAAAAGAAAATTCAAAAAAAGTATAAAAATAAAATTAATTAGAAAACATAAATATTGTTAATTGATAAAATAATATACATATTGAATACTAAAATATATATAAATATTAAATATAGTAATTGGTTCGGTTAAAAAATAACCGAATTACTGACCGTTGAGTTTGGTTTAATTCGAAGCCGTAAAAAAATAAATTTTAAAAAAATGTTATAAAGAATATATGTTTAAAAAATAAATAAATAAATTTAAATAATCCAAAATAATCCACCAGGTGACAACTCCTTCTACTGTGACAGGAACGGTAGAAGAAAAGTTGTTAATTGATAAAGTGATATACATATTGAATATTAAAATATTTATAAATATTAAAATACAGTAATTGGTTCGGTTTCAAAATAACTGAATTCATGACCATTCGATTTGGTTCAATTCGGAGCCCTCCATAAAAAAGAAAGAAAGAACCAATTTAATTTTTTGTTTCGGACTTTCAAATTCATCGAATTATTGGTTCGAGTCTTACGATCCTAAAAAGTCAATAATACTATCCGAACCAATTAAAAATGTTCGGTTTGATTCGATTCGAATCGGAAAATATTAAAATATATATACATATATATATATATATATATATATAAATTAAAAAATAAAAAATTTTAAATTTTAAACTATCAAATTATATATACATTAAAATATAAGTATATAAAAATTAAAATATCAAGAACACGACATCTCTACTTTTACTATTTGCCAATTTATTATTGGTCAACAGTGTAAAAAAAACTTTACCCTGTAAGTTTATATAAATAAATTAAAAAAAAGTATTTGCAAAAAAAATAATTAGGGTAAAAAATTTAAATATTAAGGAAAACTTAAAAAAAGTAATAATAAAAATTTAATTATAAAAAATTATTTTAAATGGAAAAAGAAAAAAGGAAATTAGAAAAAAAATCAAACGAAAAAAACTTTATGAAAAAAAATAGTTTAAAAAAATTAGGAAAAAATAGATTTAAAAAATTATAAAAAATAAAATGAATATAAAAAATATAAATTAATTATAAAAAATATTTAAAAATATTTTAAAAAATTAGGAAAAAATAAATTTAAAAAATTTATAAAAAAAATAAATTAGGAAAAAAATTAGAAAAAAGTATATAAAAATATTTTTAAAAATTAGGAAAATAATAATTAGAAAAAAAATATTCAAAAAATCAGAAAAATAAAATTAATAAGAAAACAAAAATATTTTTAAAAAATCAAGTATAAAATAATCATTTTAAAAAAATTAAATTAGAAAAAAACTAATTCGGGGAAAAAATAAATTTTTAAAAAATAATATAAAGAATATATGTTTAAAAAATAAATTGATAAATTTAAATAATCCAAAATAATCCATCGGTTGACAACTCCTTCGACTGTTATAGGAACAGTAGAAGAAAAATTGTTAATTGATAAAGTGATATACATATTGAATATTAAAATATATAAATATTAAAATATTGTAATTGGTTCGGTTCCAAAATAACCGAATTAATGACCATTGTATTTGTTTCAATTCGGAACCGTGCATAAAAAAGGAAAAAAAACTAACCAATTTAATTGGTTGGTTCAGATTTTCAAATTCATCAAATTATTGGTTCTAGTCTTACGATCCTAAACTTTTTCGAAGAACAGGTAGCTTTGCCACCTTTCCTGGCTAAAAATATTTTTAAAAAAAATTATAAACTTTTAAAAGTCAATAATAATAACCGAACCAATTAAAATTGGTTTTGTTTGAATCGGTTCGAACCGGAAAATATTAAAATATATATATAAATAAAAAATATAAAATTATATATACATTAGAATATAAGTATGTAAAAATTAAAACTTCAAGAACAACTCTACTTTTATTGTTTGCTAATTTATGATTGGTTGACAGTATAAAAAAACTTTACACTGTCAGTGTATACAAATAAATTCAAAAAAAAAAGTATTAGGTAAAAAAAATTAAAAATTAAGGAAAACCTAAAAAAAATATAAAAACTAATTTTTTTTTTTAATTTAAAAAAAATTGAAGTTTTTTTTAAAAAGTTTCCAAAAAGATTGTTTTTTTTAAGAAAATTATTTTTTAAAAAAAGAGACAACAGTTAATCCTAATGTTGACATGTGTATGTACAGTAAAATTGTCTATCCAACTTTTATATTAGTATAGATATGAGAAATGTTAACCAGTGTCCCAAGGGGGACATTGGTTAAGGAACCAAACATAAAAAAATTGCATAAAAAAGTGGTTTATTCAAATCATTGAAGTTTTAAAAGTTACAATTTCTAATAAGAAATTTCTATCTTTGGATTCCTTAATCAATATCCACACTGGTTAACAACGTCCATTATATATTAGCAATTGCTTGCATTCTTCTCAGGAATGAAGGTGGGGAAATGAGAATTACTGACTTTCACATCATGATTAACACGTGGTCGATCGGTTCACAACTATGCTGTGCAACTAATCTGCGTGACATAATATAGACATGAGTTCTCTAGGACGGTGCTATCTTTACCTTTGTGGGGTGTATGGTGTGAACAATAGTATAAATATGAACCAATATCTCATTTTCTTTTCCATTCTTTGTTTGCGATATTGGTATATGTAAACTTGTTGAAAATGTCTTATGGATCACGAGGAAGATTTGGCCTTCTGTGTCATATTCATATTCAAAGACATTTTTTTTAATTTAATTTAAAAAGGAAGGGAAAGAAAATCAAAGTGAATGTTTTAATATACTAAATTAAGATAGGTTGCGAGTCAATTAAGAAAAGGGTCATAATCATTCCAGATAGATATGTGTAATTAATTTTGTGAATAATTAGGAGTTGAATGTGGTCCTTGATTTCCATTGTCACTTTCAGAGGAAAATGAGTGAAGCTTTCTAAAGTCCCCAACTAGTGGAAGATTTGGCTAACTAGATGTAAAGGGCCCCACTAAGTTTTATGGTGAGGAAGGCCCCACAAGAGGGCTTGATTGACATGATGGTTTGATTTTTGGTCTTTCTTGCAACAATTTCATTTCCACTTTTAATAAACATCTTGATTGGTACTATGAGTTAGGGATTCATCACAAATATCTCAAAAAGGATGGATAGGAGCAATAAAAGCACTTTGGGCTTAATGATACGTCTATTCGAGATTTGTCCTGTTTCATTATATGATGTACTGATCTCAAAATAATTGAAAAATTTGAGTTGCAGAAATAAGATTAAATAATAAATATATTTCAAATCATTTTAATCTGGTAGGATATTACATGTAATTTTAAAACTTTTTTTTATGATCATTTATAATCTATAATATGATTTTTTTTTTACTTAAATTAGTAATTTTCATATAGTATAATAATATATTTATGAATATTTTATTTTGAAATATATATTATAAAATACAGCTAATTTTAGTTAGTTTCCTATTTTTATAATTGTAACATTTTATTATATATAATACTCAAATTTATACATAACTTATTTAGATTAGTTCCATTTCGACAAATTGTTTTCTTGGCATAGCTAAATTGGATACGAATTCAAGAAATAATAGATCAATTAAATTATCAAGTCATGTTTGAATTAACCCAAACTTATGCATCATAACTATAAGCCTTTTGCATGTGGAGGATTATTGTGGAAAGTTGTTCCTGTTGAAGGAAGATGATGGGAGGCACATATGGGGACCGGAACTCCGAATAGAGCAGCGGAGGAGCGATGATGGCGAGGGGAGAGGTGGCTGAGGGAGGAGGGTGTGGCGAAATGGGAGGCACCAAATCAGGCTGAAAATTCGGTTACCAATCATATAGGTAAAAGTATCCTGGATTCTCAGGGATCTGCTATGGGAGGCGTTATGGATATGCATCATAACGGGAAGGTTACGATGGCTGAGGTTTTTAAGAACCCAGATATTCTCTTCCCAGAAAATAAGGAGAGAATAAATGAGGAGAGAGGAAAATATCATGTGTTGGAGGAAGGATTTGATGATGAGGCTGATGTAGAAGGGGACAAAAAAAGAAAGAAAATAATTGATGATGAAGAGTCTGAGCACGTGTTTAGTTTTACTGACGTGGAATGCATGGGAGCTGAGGATTATGAGTATCATAAGTTGGAACTGCCGAGGCCTGTGTCATATTCGTGTAGTTCCTGCTTTGAAGGACCTCGTTCGGGACTATAAACCGGATGTTATTTTGCTGTTTGAAACTTTATGTCATGCTAATAAAATTGAAGAAATTCGTATGAAGCTTGGTTTAGATTTTTCTTTTACTATTGATAGGGAAGGTCGGAGTGGTGGTATTGTTGTAATTTGGAGGCAGTTAATTAACTGTCGTATTATAAATTATTCTATGAATTTTATAAATTTGGATGTCTCTGATGATGTCAAGGGTGTGTGGAGGCTCACTGGTTTATATGGTTATCGGGATCGAAGTAAAAGGAGGGAGTCTTGGAATTTACTGGGAAGCTTGGCTTCAATGTCTTTGGCCCTTTGGTGTGTTATCGAGGATTTTAATGATTTGTTGATGGCAGAGGATAAAAAGGTAGAGTCCAACATCCTCCTTGGTTGATCAATGAATTTAGAGAAGCTGTCAGTGATTACAACTTAATTGATCTTCCGTTCTGTGGTTACCAATTTACTTGGGCAAAGAGTCGAGGTTATCCAAATGTAGTTGAAGAGCGGTAAGGTAGAGCCCTAGGATTGATTAGTGAGTGTTCTAGGAACATTAATAACGAAGTTATGATTAAAGGATTAATTCCCCATGACGGTAAGACATGAATATTAATGAAGAGTAGTAAAGATTAATAAAGCTAGGATCAATCGATTTGTAAGAGCCAACATGTTAAATCTGTGAACTGTCCCAATGATTTGGGAAAGGGTTTCTTACCCTTTCTGCCCAGATCAGTACGACAACGCTCTATTGAGCACGACCGTGCTTAATAGGGAGCGCGCCCATGCTCTAGTTTGAAATCCAGATAAGGGCACGCTTTTAAGCACGCTCGTGCTCAGCCGGCAGCACGACCGTGCTTGCCTGCAGGTCTAGCACGCCCGTGCTCACCTGACCAGAACAGAAACCAGAATGTTGAAATTGGGGTTTTCACCCCAAACTCTTAAAAGACTCAATAAGATACCAACGGGACATGAAGACCAAAGACAAGTGATAAGCTGTTGTACCTTGGTAGCCCAGTGTCCGCTCCAAGTGATAAGATGTTGTACCTTGGTAGCCTAGTGTTAGCTCCAAGGGGGGCTTGATGCTTGATGGTCAAGGTGCTGAGCTCTGGTGCTTAATGGCCAGAGTGTTGTTAATGCTTAAAAGACTCAACGATGAACGTTAAACGATAATCCTCGATAGCCTAGTGGTTGAGGTGTTGATGATGATAAAACTTGGGCAGCCTATGGGCCCAAGCAGAGGTGGTGGTTGTGGTTGTGTGTTGTGTAACACCCCCCTTGGGCATTACTTTGTAACACGTGCGGAAATAAATTAAAAAGTCATTTGCTGGTTGCTTTCTGAAAATTAATCTACTATAGGCCAGAAAACTCGGGAGTAAAAATTTTCTGCTGCGGAAAACTCTGGAAACATGGTACATGCATTAAAGTAGTGAGATCATACTGAATATCTCAACACATTCATTTTCTCAAAGAGGTTCCATTTTCAAAAGATAAAATTATACCAAAACTTAACTTACAACACCACATTTAACTACCTTTTTAAATATACAACCCAACCAAGACTCCTAAGCTGGTCACTCTACAAAACACCAAATGGAAGAACTCTTTAGTTCTCACCACTATTACCGACCTCTTCAAGGATCAAGACTAGTATCCCCGATTGAAGTTAAGACTTCCTCCGCACCATCTACTGCCAGTACCAAGGTACAGCGGCGAAAACGAGTAAAACCTGATATATTGTAAGGGTGAGACACCAATATATGGATATAAGCATGATATCTACATGCGTGACACACCAAAACAACATATAGACATATATAGTCATAACAACATAAATTTCACAAAAATCACAAGTAATTTACCCATGCGTTCCACATTGGAATAGTCATTATCATTCACAAAAGATTAATAACCTTTCACAGATAATCATCTAATCTTTATACCTAATCTCCCGAAGATTCACTCACTAAATAAATGAGCTGATCAGGCTCCTAAGTGGCACATTCTCAACAAAAGAACAATGGTCAACAACATAATGGTACATTATCCGACCTCCCGGCACAATGGTCAACCAAACAAATGGCACATCGTCCAAACATCCCTAAGACGATGGTCAACAAAGTAAATGGCACATTGTCCATTAAGGTACGATGGTCAACTCTAAATGGCACATTGACCATTAAGGCACAATGGTCAACTCTGAATACATGAATATCACCATGATACCATGACTAACAAATACGAAACATGAATAACATAGAGATAATAAAATACACTATAACATGAATATCTTCAAGATATCATGACTAACAAATATACTATAACATGAATATCATCAAGATATCATGACTAACAAATACATCGAGGCCTGAATGACCTAAAGATATCATAATTAACACATACACTGAAACATGAATATCATCAGGATATCATGACTAACAAATCAATTATAACATGAATATCGTCAAGATATTATGACTAACAAATAAACTGTAACATGAATATCGTCCAGATATCATGACTAACAAATAAATCGTTGAGTAAAACCCGCTTACAGAAAATCCTTTCTATTGTAACTCTTTTATATATAAAACGTCAAATCATATTGAAATTCATTTTCTTTTGGAAACTCTTTTTCCCGAATTAACGTCCAATCTTCGTAAAATCATTTCTACTATAAATTCCTTTATCAATTCGCTAAGAAATTTATTTTCCTTCTTCTGAAAATATTTCTCCGAGAAACTCTATTTCTTAAAAAAAATGATCTTAAAACTAAATTCATGTGTGAATGATTACTGCTGTTTTTAAGAATGTGTTTCGTAAATATTTTCGGAATTAATCGTCGTTTAGCATTTTAAAAACGTTTTAAGTCAAAACTTGATCTTTTCCACTTCAATAATTTTCTAAAATCATAATTAAGTTATTTTTGAAGATTAATTTCATAAAATAAATTTTTATAATATATTGGATTTATCCACCTAAAAATTAACAGTACAAAAATAATTTCACGGTTACGTCCTCACTGTAACTCACAGTTCACTCTTACACCAATAAATCATTAAAATAATGATATTTTCATCTTTTTCTCATTTTCAACCAACCAACAACCTAAGTAATATTATATTACTATTTCGCATCAATTAAAACTCATTATCCCGTAAAAACTTTTTAACATTTTGAACCTCATCATTAATTGAGCACTGACCACTATCGGGTTTTTCAATCCACAAATAGCATCAACAATTCATCAACAATATTATAACAATTAACCCAGACAGATCATGCATCAGAACACTATAATATATAACTGTAAATAACTAACCACAGATAAAATCACAGCTTAACACAAAGTTAAACAACCACCATGAATCTCAACCAAATATTACAAATCATATACCAATCACACATATAATTATCGGGAAAAATCCCTCAGTTAAGCTCCCCTTACCTCTTGAAGAAACCATCACTCGATTAAAACTTTATCGCGAATCTGGAAGTTGTCAACACACGTACACGATACAATCTTTTATCCTTCAACAACCACAATCAACCAATCAAAATCAAACAAATAAAATCACATATTCCTCTATAGATAGGTCACGGCCATGCTAGGGTTTGATGACAAAAAATTCTAAAATTGCTTAAGTTTTTGGATTAATGATCCTTAAGTACTGAAGACATAAGATTAATGATTAATCACAAAGAATTGGAACCAAATATTCCAATTCCTCCAAAACTCAATTTAGGCCATCAATGGAAACATCAGCTAGGGATTTTATTTGAACACAACAGCTTGGATTCAACATACATATTCAATAGAAAGATGGAATCCATGATCATTTTCAAATAAAATGAACAAAAGTGTCATCCACCCACATATATAAGTTTCGGCCAATACATGAAAAATAGGCTAGAGATTTTTCAAAATCAACAAGCTCTTGGATTCAAGTATGATAGATATTCACTAGATCAAAACAAGTGTCATACTTGAAAAAATGAAACAAAACATCTTTCCTCCTATCCTACATAGGTTCAGCCAAGTATAGAAATGTAGGGAGGAAATTTTGTTTGATAACATGCTTCTAGATATACAATATAGACATGAATACAAGATCATAGAAATTGGTTTCATATTTTAAGGATTTTTCTATGATTTTCTAGAGAATTTTAAAGTTCTAGATCTAAGAATTGAAAAATATGATCAAGGCTTTGAAACAGGAAAATGAATAAAGAATATGCTATTGATTGAGAGGATCATGGCATACCTCTTGGAATTGAAAAATGAGCTAAGAATCACTTGGTTGTTTCGTAAAAATGACTTATGGAACTTAAGCTTTTTAAGTGTAAAAATGGTGAAACTAGTTGAAGATGATGAAGCAAGGCTTTTATAGCAAGAAGATGGGCTCTCCAAGGGGTTTGGGCCGTGGGAATTGGGGGGTTATTTGGGTCCAAAGCATAAAATTCTATGGATAAAATTGTAATCCTGTACAATGACATTTTGGTGATAAAAACCAACCTTAAGGACATTATGGTAAATGCCCCTTAAAAGCCATCATTACACTTGTGAGTCACCTATATGACTCACCCTTATGAGTCATCACTTGTCTTCATCCATTAAATGTCGGATTTTGTCTCTGCACGTTCGTTCTCGACTCCATCGATTACCCGATTAGGGTTTGTCTGTTTTTCGATCGAAAATTTTCAAAATAACCAAACTCGTTGGAAATATGTTTTAAACATAAACCATTTCGTTCATGAGTCAAAATTAGGTTTTCTGACCATTAAAATATTACTGTCAGTGAAAACAAATTAGGTTTTCTGATCATTAAAATATTACTGTCAGTGAAAATACCGATTGTTTTCAGTCTGAACTTTTACCAAAATTCGTCTGACTAAACATAATATTTCATTTCTGATCAGAAATTTTGAAAGTAGAATTTCTCACGGATAAAATATAAAAAATTTACAAATTTCAGTTTCGGGTCAAATTAGGGTTTTCTGCCGGTATGAAATTATACTGTCAGTAAAAACGCAGACCGGTTTTCGTCTGAGATTTAAACCCAAAATTTCACTGTATACTTATAAAAATAAGTACAATATGAATGACTTTGGTTTTCCCAAAATCATTTTCTAAGTTTCAGATAAAAATATAAATGTTTATTTATATTTATGTCGATCTTAGAAAGCAGAAAAATCGGGGTGTTACATGTTGTTTGCCATTCATTCACGCATCGGAGATGTTGGTGGGAGGTTGTGCAACATAGGGGAGGTTGTCCGAGAGTAAGACGATCTGGCCGTCCGCGGGATTCGTCCGAAAGGGAATCAAGTATACACCGTGGTGGCACATCCGAGAATAAGATGTGTCGGCTGTCCTAAGGGTGCACCCATGGTTTGGTGGATTACCCCGACGTTGGTGCTTATTGGCCAATGTGGAAATGTAACCCAAAAGTTGGCATCCTGAGTTAGTTTGGATCCAAGTGCATAGAAGAGGAGTGGAGCAGAACTGCATTGCATAGCATACACGTTATATGTGATGATTGTTATGATATTGTTGTTTGATATAACATGCTTGTTTGATGTATGCTCGTTTTGCTAACTGCTTCCTTGCCGTTATATTCATATATATGTTTATTACTCCCTATCTCTATGTTTCTTGTTTGTGGCATGTATCGTTTATGCAGAGGTCGATGTGCAGCCAGTTGAGGAGTACGTGACTCTGAGGAGCCGCGACTCGTAGATATGATTTCTCGTTTTTAGTAGTTTTTTAGTAGTTTCCAGTTGAATCCGAGTTGTTTTATCCGATTGGTTATACCAGCTCTGTAGTGTGACATCGGGGTTGGGTTCGTTTATGGTTTTCTTTTTATGTTATGTTTTCATTATAAACATGTTTTGGTTATTTCCGCGTTATGTTACAATGCGGCGGTCTCTGCCCGATTTTGATAATTATATATATTTGCAGGTGTTCTCTTTCTTTTATATATGTGTTATCACTTTTGAATGCATGCGGGGTGGAGAGTGTCACACATGTAAATTGGGGAAACATTAACTATGAGGTGAGAGGGAACCAAACATTAAGAAGGAGAGAGGGAAATTAAAAGATTTAAATTAAAAAGTATAAATTACATTAATACCTACTCATTTAATTAGTTTGTTTGAAAGAGGTTGTTGGGTTTTTAGTCCAAATCAAAAGGTGTAGGTTGCTAACACACACGTAACTATGGAACATATGTAAAGGTAAACGTTTGATTATATATATATATATATATATATATATATATATATATATATATATATATATATATGTATATATTAATTAGAGAGAGAGAGTAATTTTGTCTTTTCGGATAGTATGTCCATAGGACAAAAAGTTATCCCATGATTTGATAAGAGACAAAATTTTGGATTTTTGTTCAGTTCCTCAACCCCTCTTTTGTCCTGTACTATGACAACTTTTCAAATCAAACATGAAACAAAATTTTTTGTGTTATTCAATCCTTTGTTGTTTTTTTTTTGCAAATCAAGCACACTCCTAGTATTCATTCCTTTGCAATTGTGACACTGTAGAGCAATTTTGTTCTGTTTGGTAGTTTGTCTCATCCATTAATTTTCGTCCGAGTCCATCCTTGCCGCATTTTGTGCGACCCTCCGTCCCATCCATTTGTCTCTATCCTTGTAGAGTCGCTCACGGTTTTCATTGGCTCATCTGCTTGCAGTTGGTCACTCGCCTCCTCGATCTTCATGCACTTGACTTGAGTAGTTGAGTTATAGAATAGTGAGAACTCATCAAACCTCACAAAATTACTTTCAAGTTAAAATGAAGAGTGCATGTGTTTTGGTTTTAGTCCCTATAATTATTTTCCATAAGTTTTGATCATACAACTTCAAAAGTTTAGGAATAGGTCCCTACCGTCAACTTTTTACCATTATCATACAGTAAAAGAGACACCCAAACCACCTGGAAATATTCTTAATCGATTGCACTTTGCAGAAATGTTCTTCCTTCATTTAATTCAATTTGTAAATAATTCTTTTTCGTCAAATAACAGTACAAGGTTGATGGTAGGGATTCCTTAACTTTTGAAATTGTAGAAATCAAAACCTATAAAAGAAGGCTTAATTTCACTTTTGGTCCCCCTACTATTGGTCATGTGTGATTTTGGGCCCTAAAGTTTTTTTCGTGCACATTTGATCCTTTGTTTTTTTAATGTTGCAAATTTGGTCCTTCTGTCAATATCTGTCAATTTTTCAATGATCAACATAGAGGAACCAATCCTCTGAGCACACAGAACCACTGCTCTAAGTGTATAGAACCTCTTTTTGAGCTTTTGTGGTAAAGGATCATGTGGTGGAACCAAAAACTGTCTCGTAAAGTAGGGACAAAACTAGTAAATAGAAGAGATGAACCATCGAATCACGCTGAATCGAAGACACGGATGAGGGAGAATCTCAACCAGAAGTTGTGCGTGCTTAGAGTACTGGTTCATCTATGTTGATCATTAAAAAATTGACAGATATTGGACAGAATGTCCGAATTTACAATATTGAAAAAACAAGAGGACCAAATTTGTACGAAAAAAACTTTAGGGACCAAAATCGCACATAACAAATGGTAGGGGGGCCAAAATTACAATCAAACCAAAAAAATTATAGAGACTAAAATCAAAACACACGCACTTTTAAAGGAGTAAAAATTTATTTAAATCTATTCAATATTAAATATGCAAATATGGCCGTATTTCTTCGGTGGAAAAGTGATATGTACAGTTATCACCATTGATTAAAGGAGGCATCTGCCCTCTCTTTTGTTTGAAATTGAAAACCATTGACCGGTTCTTTCACTCTGATGTAATTACTAATTAGCTTTGGTTATTATGGCGAATATTTTGTTATAGTAAATAATGCGCCAATATTAATTAATCATTCATTAAACTTTTGTACACCGAAAAGATTATTGTAATATGAATTTATGTTTTCAACCTAAACTCCCACCAATTTAAGTACTCGAATTTACACCAAGATGACTAAATTACACTTAGCAGAGTGCGGGTTATTATGCATACCATTTTAATAAATCAACAAAAATGACAACCCTACATGCGGTGTCCAAGGAAAGGACAAAACGCAAAAGAGAAGAGATCTGATAAATTAGAAGTGAGAAGGGAAAGGAAATTACGAAATTTGGGGTTGGGAAGAAAAATAATTAAATATTAAAAACAATCATCCAACTCGTACCAAAGTCACATATTTATTTTTTGTACTGCACTAGCCAAAAGGGAAAGATGGACATTAGCATTTGATCATGTGTGGAATATTATTCGACAAAAATGACATCGTATTTAGAGATTGCAAAACGAGGAGGGACAGGCAGAAGTAACATTGAAGAATGAATGAAGAAAAACAATATTGTCCTCTCATTACATTGAGCCTTCACTCCAATTTCACCCTTAGATTTTTAGGAGAAATTTTTTATAATAAAGGGTAATATATTGGTAGCTTTATTATTTTTAATGAACTTTCTGTCTAACTTTAAGTTAGCTGGAATTGAATCTTTGACGGATTTAGAAATAAAACAACTTTGCCAAAGGATTGGTACATCTGATCAAGCCTTCCGCTCATACTAGTTGTGACTTGAATTCGATTCCTAGATATCCCCTATTGATAGATAATATGTAAATTCCACTATAAGTCCTCGATGAGGTTGGTGGTATTTCATGGTCTTGCAAGAGGATATGCCTTTCCCCACCTATGGCTAGCTCTTGATTATATAAAAAGTAATAGTTCCTTGACTTCTTCAGTGGAAAATCTGTGGAACATGCCTTTAAAAGACTGCAAATCCGTGAAAAGCTTCAAGTTTAGGGGGGATGAACTCAGCATTTGAGGGCACATTTTAGGAGACAACAAAGTGGAATTACTTAAGCTATATGTCTGGGCAAAGGAAGCCAGCACCAGGATTGGAAATAATTATGATAGGCATTCAAAAGGCAGCAGGACACATTGACCTAGTTTTGGACTCTTTAGTTTGAACTCTAGAGCAATATTGTATAGCTACTACAATAGCTAAATATAATGCAGGGGAAGGAGAGGGGAGTGTTTGAGGAGGGTCCTCCAATGTACAATTTGATCTTTCCCATCAATTTGTGCCCTCTATTTAGACATAAAAAGTTGAGCCCCATAACATGGGCTCCTCTTGTTATCTTTTCTATCACATTGCCTTATTTTTTTTCTTGTCAATTGAACATTATAAGTGACACTATGGCAGTTTTTTTTTAGAATTTAAGTGAAATTCGGATTGAAAAATGTTTATATTAGAAAAGAATGAAAAAAAGTAAAAAACATGTCATGTGTAGGTAAAAAAAATCAAAAATATGGAGAGGACTTATTTTAATATTATGATTTTTAAGTATTGCTATGATCATTCATTAGTTATATATGTATTGCTCCAAAATACTGCAATGTAAAACTCCCCGTAGATTAGAAGAATAATGATAAATATAGATACTTATATTTACACAATTTTTTTATTTAATTATAATAAATTTCACTTATTCTTGTGTAAATATATTACAATTTTGCCAAATATAAGAATAAAATAAATGTTTATAACTCTAATATCAATTATAAATATTCTTTGGTAGGATTCTCCTATGTGTGTACATATATGGTCATAGTTCACAAAAGTCGACATGTCAACTAGCAAACAGCTGTCACATTGCAACACCATACAGCATTCCACGTTTTGGTGGGTGTCACATGTAGGGATGGCAATGGATAAAGTTTTGGTAGGATATTATAGTACTAGTTCTCATATTCGTATTTGAAAAAAATACCCGTATCCAAATTCATACCCATATGAGAAGCAATTTTAATAGCCTTACTTGTACTATCTGGATACCTACATACCCACACCTACGCCCGTTACCCACACTTTAGTTAAGAAAAACCAATAAATAGCATAAAGAGCACTATAACTCAATTAAAAATCATCCAAAGATCCTTCAAATCTACTCATGAAATATTACAAACCAAAATAATAAACTAAATAAAAATATACAAAACAAGTAAATACTAAATATCACAATAAGTATCCAAAAACATTAAATTCATTAACTTGTAAGTCCATAAAGAAAAAATACACTAATGAGCATATGTTTAGAACTTTAATATTAATTTTATTCTTAAAAATTGATAGATAATTGTAGTTTTTTTTTTTTTTGATAAACCAAAGGAAAAAAGGCCAATATAAAAAGGCATAATGACCCACTAACATTTAAGAAAGAAAAGAAAGGATAAATATTTAATTACAGACACGAGAATGGAATAATGCTAACTGCTAAGACCTTTCAAACGAAAGTGATCAGCAACCGATACCCCAACAGTAACTTAAATCAACCTAAAGCAAGCACCAACAACCTCATTAGTTAAACTGTATAGCAGTGACATGGAGTACCCCTGCCAACAAAGTGAAATTAAAGTATTCATGTTGAACACTAAATACTAAATGGAAGAAAGTTGCTGACCATAGCCTCCAAAGTTGCGCCACACTTAAAATGCACCTATCCAGCCCTGCGCCTACTGTTTTGCAGGTCTCCCAGTTAAACAATTATACAGTCCACAAGTTATTCGTGCTAGCCCAATTATATATGCAGGTGCGGGAAGGGTGGATATTGAAATATCCGTACCTGTATCTATATTCTCTCTTGTTTACGAATAATTAATTATACCCGATCGAACTCATACCCATAAAACATATATTTATCCTATTTGTTATGACTACTTTTTATGGGAATACGGTCCAAATTGTCATCCTATTCACATGCATGTTCAAATAGCACACTGAGCACCTTCCCATGACAAGCAATTTACAATCTATGAAATTACAGGCTTATGTTTACTTTTTTTTTTCTTTTTTCTTTTTTTTTGACTAATTATTTTTTATTTTCTTTAAAAAATGAAAGTAACTTTATATCCATCCTCACTGTTCTCTTTTTGGATATACATTGCCATTGCAGTCAACGACTTAACATATATGAAAAAAGAAAATTTATTGTTTTGAAGATTTTATTTTTCTAATCCAATGATTTATAATTACTCAAGTGTTCTGAAAAACAAACTCAAGTTGTTTTTGATTTAAAAAAAAAATAATCGTGGGATATTGTACACAATATTCAAATTTTAAAATCCTTCCGTACTTGCTTTTTTTTCCCTCTCCACTATCTGTAACTCTGTTTGTCTCTCTTTTTTTCTTTTCTTTTTTTGATATCACAACTCTGTTTGTCTCTACCACCAACTGAATGTCGATCACAAGTTTTTGTTCTATATGGATATTGGATCTCCATCTCAAATGGTAAAAAATTAAAATATCCATCAAAATCCATTTCTCTAAGTTGAACTGGATAGAGGCTATCATGACAAGATAATTTATTTGCGAAAGTTTTTTTATAGACAAAAATATTAGTATATTAGTTTTTTCTTCGTTCATGAGGGTTTGATCCAACTCATTATACCCTCACCTCAAACCAGTTACGAAAATATTCACATATAATATGCAACAAAAAGTTCTTATCGGACCGAATGGTTGGGACATTTGGCCAATTTCCGGTCCGGTTTTTTAAGTCATGACAAAGTATTTTTACAAGTATTATTATGTGATTAATTTTTTGACGGAATGAGATAAGGAAGTCTTCTCGATAATTACATTCTTTACGAGTTTAAACTTGTATCTTTAAGTAAATGTAAAAAGTCAAACTACATTTAAATAATTTTAAAATTTAAAAGAATAATTTACTTTCGATTGTATAACTTATCCACAGTAACTTAAGATGTGGAAAATATCAAATTACGACCAAAAGTATGTGGTAGTATAAGTTTTCTGGATCTACATATATAGTTTTAACGTAGCTATGTTGGCTAAGTAAGGATGAAATATATTGAATAATCCTCACTCACTTGTGCCTAAAATCTTGAAGGCCAAGTATTACCCTCATTGTAGCTTCATGGATGTGAATTTATTAGGAGCTAACTCGTCTTACACTTGGGCAGGCATCATCCTAGTAGGAAAGTTCTTGTGAAGGATGTTGCATGAAGAATAAGGGACCAATCTATAGTAAAATTGTGTGGAGTCAGGAGTGGCCATTGGATTATTCCTCTAGCATTAAAATTTAAGATCTAAAATCCTACTATTTATTAAGGGTGGCAAATACATGGATCGGATAAATTTTTATTCGGATCTTAACGGATGGATTAAAAATAATCCATTAATCCATTATAATTCATTAAAAAAAATCCAATATATCCATGATCCATTAAATAAAATCCATCCGATCCATCCATTAATAACTTTTCATGGATTAATCCAATCCATCCACTAAAATTTATTTCAAGAAATTAAATAATTTTATATCTCTTTTATCCATCCATAAAATATTTTTAAAAAGAAAATAATTTGTAAACAATTAAAATATTATCTCTATCTCACCATCGCTCTCCTCTTTCTTCCTCTCTCTACCCTTTCTCTCTCTCCCTTTTTTTCCTACTCTCTCTCTATCTTTACTATCTCTCCACTCTATCTCACCATTTTGTATCACGGCCATTTTTCTATTATTATATAGGAGTTATTGATTATGTGTATATACAGAGGTTGTTTTGCCACAACGTTCTATGATATTGTTTTACGAAACTTGTTACGACTTTATGTGCTTTCAATTAGTTAATACTTTTTTTTAAAGTTTCTCAGCAAAAAAAAAAGGGAACGAAAAAAGAAAACGTACGATAACGTGGACTGCAACTGGTGCTTGAGAGCAATTAATTAGTTAATACTTAATGTAACAAAAAAAGAAAAAAAAGAAATAAAATAAAATAAAAATAGTGAAGAAAAAATAATAGGGAACGGAAGAGAAAATTAGATGGCGTGTTTTTTTCTGTTACAAATGGAGGTTTCTTTTATTTGGTGAAAAATAATATAAAAAAAAATAAATTGGTTTTGGAATTGATAAAAGTTGATCCATTACATTTTTGATTGTTGGTCCAATGGATTTTAAAAAATATTGGATGGATCATAAACCATCCACTAAAAAATAATCTAATACATCCAATCCATTTATATTATTTTTTTATGAATGGATGGATTGGATGAATTTTCTCATTGATGGATTGGATGGATGGTGGATAAATGGATCATTTTGCCACTCCTACTATTTATGTTTTAAAATTAATAAGTGTGATGGTGTTTGTAGTTATTATCATAATTGTGAAAAATCATAAAAAAAATATAGTCTATATTACATTGTCACAATTGATATCGTGATTGATATTTTGTTTAGAGAGGAGCAATTGGGTTGGAATACCGGGTTGGTGGGTTAGTTGTTTTCTCCTTAACTAGACGAGCACATTTGTTACATTCCCTTGGGTTTGGTTAACTTGATATTGGTTCTATGATTCTAAGGGTAATTTATCAATCAAGATTAAAGAGCGTCTACAAGCTAGCCTGGAGTAGCGAGTTGGCGCATGAAAAGGAAGTGGGATGGGGTGGCTAGTTATAATATATATGTTATTGTCAACACCTGATTTTGTCCTGATATCCTTTTAATTGATGTCTTGAAAAAATAAAAACAAACAAATAAAAATAACTAAAAATTAATATATATATATATATATATATATATATATATATATATATATATGTTTATGTTTTGACCCATTTTGTTTTGTTGCAAGTTTTTTTTTTTAGTCCACCCTCAAACCCATCTCAACTTGATCCAATGGCTAACCTTTTGATAGTAGAAAGTCGAAGCTAACCTAAACAAATCTATACATCTCATTTCTGGTTAGAAAATAATAAGAAAAAAAAATTAATCATAAAAATGAAAAAAACACAAAATAGGATCTCCTTTTTCTAAGGAACAGAGGATCCACGTTCCCCAACAAGCACAATCTCTATGATGATCTTTCTCCTTCAGTTTATTTCTTTAACCAACATACTCCCAAGTTTTTTTGAGTATAACAAGAAAGCAATGGTCATTGAACATTTCCCCACAAGGCCTCAAGTCATCAAACACCATTTTTGGTTAAGTTCTCAAAGCACCAATGCATAGATCAGAGGAAGAGAATACATAAATGGAAATTGAAAGGGGACTAGAGGAAGATGAACCACCGCAACACTCTTTCAACTAGTCCCAAGGATCAAAAGCAGAGGGGATTTTCAATTCTTCCTCCTCTTTAAATAGGAATCAGAGACAAACACAGTAGGGGGGGGGGGATGAAATTTGCACCAGGAAAATCCTAAAAAGAAAGAGGAACAGAAGGCAACAACAGAAAATAGCATGAGATAGAGAAAATTTCTGATCAAAACACCTGGAAAAAAAAAAAGTCTCGGTTATATGATCCGCCACGAGCACTGCCACGGCCACCCTACCACACGGCCGCTCATCCACCACTAACCACCGTAACCACCATTGCACAAAGCTGCTACTGCTGGTTGTCGTGAATCCTCCATCGCCACCACGTGCCATTGGTTCTAGATCCACAACAGAGCCCACACGTTCCCACCATCCTCGCCGTGCTTGCCTCCTATCTTCGTCGTCGCAGCCGCCACCGCCATTCCCAGTCGCGTCTCCTTTGCCGTGTCGTCTTCTCCGCCGTGTCGAACCACGTAGATCCGAACCACCACCACTCCAACTCGCCCAGCATATCCTCGTCCTCTGTCCACGCCACAACGTCACCGTCACCACCGCTTCCCCCTCGTTGTCGTTGCTGACCCGACCTCTGCCGCCGATCGTGATCGCTGCTCCGCCACCATGCCGTCTGGCCTCTCTGTGCGCAGCCCCTTATTTCTGCTAGTTTGCCCCTGGGTAACGATGAAGAAGCCAGAAGCTTCCTCTTTGGCTCTTATTTCATTTGTTTTTTTTGTTACTATTATTTTGTGATGTTGGGTTATTGTCTTTTGGGCTTTATGTGTCATTGGGTTTCTGATTAAGAAGAGGATGTCAAATGCCTTTCTTAAGTTTTTTTTTTGGTTTAAGTTTGGGTTTTACTAACTTGAGCCAAATCTGCTTGGAGTAGGGTTTAATGGGTATGTAGCAAAAAATTTATTTATTTATCCTAAAAAAGAAACCAAAAAAATTATTAATCTTTTCTGAATTTGAGTTAAAAAAAACATTAATTAAAAAAAACTAAAAAAGATGAAAATCCTTTTTCTTTTTAATTTCATTTAAATTCTATGTCTTGAAACATAAAAACCTTTCAAAAAATTAAATAAAAGAATAAATAAAATAAAACAAAACACTTAATTTAGTTTTTTTAGGATTGCTTTGTGAGACGTTTCACACTCAATCCCTTAAATGCGGGATAGCTCTGTGGATGTATCTGTCATGTTCTATCTCGCTTAGGAGTTTAGATAAAAACTTTAAAAAAATGAAAAAAATGAAAAATATCAAAAACCTTTTTAAATAAAATAAATAAATCCTTTTTAAAAATTAAAATCAACCAACAAATCAAGTTTTTTTTTAAAAAAAAGAACTACGTGTCTTTGAGTTTCCCATCACACCCGGGAATACGTAGGAGCAAGATAAATCATCTTGTGAAGCCAAAACTATTTTTTTTCCTTATTTTTGTGTCTCCTTTTATTTGTGAATAACTAATTAAAATATTTAAATTTATATTATTTAGGGATGCCCTATAGACTCGGGTGCCATGTTCAACCCCTTAGATTTGAGGTTGCTTTGTGGACTTATGTGCTATGTTCAACCTCATTTAGGTTTTATCAACAATAATTTTTAAAATACAAAAAAAATAAATAAATACAAAATATTAATAAAAAATAATTCTTTCTTGTAAATAATTTTTGGGGTAAAATAAATATTTAAAAAGTTATTAAAATGTTTTGCACAATTAACTTGAGGTACCGTTTTTAAAACGGGCGATGTAGGGTGTTAACACCTTCCCCACTTGTAACCGATTCCCGAACTCAAAATCTCTATGTTTTTTAAAAGAGCAGTTTACCTTAAATAAATGGTTTTTCCAATATTTTTTTCCTAAATAAATATTGGTGGCGACTCCTCTGTTTTTACCTTATTTTTGTGGCGCCCAGACGGGACGGTCGCGACAGTTATGCAAAGAACTCAGTCCAATGATGCAAGATTGATTCTATGCTCTTTCCCAATACAGAGAAAAGAAGAAAAGAACTACAGAATAAAAGAGGAAGACAAAGATTTTCGGAGGGAAAAAAACGTCTTCTACATCCACATTGAGAGAGCCTTCTATTCTGATCATCAGCAGGACAATAATTTTTAGGTAACACCTATGCTAACCTTACTTGCACTCACAAAGTCTGATCTGAATCACTCTAACGATTGTTGTGTGCTAACACTGCACCAAGCTATGACTTATATATATTGTACATACTCCTATTGGTGGTTACAAATCAGTTACAACTGGTTTCAACTAACTATATAACTTCAAAGAACTAACATTTCCAAGGCTGCCTTTCCAGTCCATAATTCCGCGATCTGGTGTTTTGAACCCGATGGCAGCTGAAGGTAACATGTTCATTTAGTAGCATGCAGTGTAAACTGCTTCTCCCCAAAAACAATGTTTTAGACCTGCATTGGATAGCATGCACCTAACCCTCTCCAAAATGGTTCTATTCATTCGTTCTGTCAGGTCATTTTGTTGAGGAGTTAGTCTAACTGTTTTGTGCCTTGCTATATCATTTTCTTTGCTATATCATTTTCTTTTCAAATGGAAGAACTGTTTTGTGCCTTGCTATATCATTTTCAACTGCCTTCTAGTTTGATTCTCAACAAGTTCCTTCCATTTCTTAAAACATTTGAAGGCTTGATTCTTATGCTTCAACAAGTAAACTCACACCTTTCTAAACCAATTATCTATAAATGTGAACCCTTGCTAGCCCCCAGATGTCAGAATGAACATAATCCACTATTGCTTTAGTGGTATGTGTGGCAAGAGAGAACTTAACTCTTTACGATTTACCACAGAGGCAATGTTCATAAAATTCAAGTCTTTCAAAATCACCGCTTCCAATTAGACCTGCTTGTATAACACTTCTAAACCTTTCTCACTTACATGAGCAAGTCTATAATAATGCCATAGTTTTTTGGAATTAACTTTAGCAACAGAAATTAGACTAGTAGAGTTGATAATTATTTTACCTTGCAATTTGAACAAGCCATTTTTCCTGGTTCCTTTCATTAGTTGCAGTGATCCTTTGTTGATCTTTAAGGTTCCACCCTCACCCTTGAAAGTGCATTCAAATTTATCCATCATACCAAGAGAAATTAAATTTCTTTTGAGATCGGGTACATGTCTCACATATGTGAAGACTTTTGAGGAACCATCAACCAGCTTCACTCTAACAGTACCAATTCCAATCACCTTGCAGGCTATATCGTTGCCCATCAAAACCTTTCCATCATCAACCTTTTTGTAGGAATCAAACTATTCTTGATTAGGGGTCATGTGAAATAAACACCCTGAATCAAGAATCCACTCATCACTATACACGTCTTCAGAAACAGTCAACACATCTCAGCTTTCATATCCATCAGCTACCACAACAATGTCATTCGAGTCCTTCCTCTTTCCATTTTTCTTTGTAGTGCACATCGCGTAAAACACCCCAAGATGAGGCTCCTGATATCAATTGTTATGAAAAGAACTCAGTACAGTGATGCAAGACTAATTGTATGCTCTTGATCGGTACTGAGAAAAGAAGAAAAATAACTAAAGAATAGAATAGGAAGACAAAGATGTTAGGACTTCAAATGTAAAAAACATATTCATGTGTTAATTCTCTAAGTTTGGAAGACTTGGATGATAGCTCCACGTGGTAACAAGTCAGTCATGTTTTTCACTCTTTTTAGTACAAACCAAAAGTACTTTTTAGAGTTGAATTGAAGTGTTGAACTTAAATGGAAAAGTCCTTTGCTGCAAGTACAAAAGCAGATCTGCTGCACCCCTCATACAACAACGCTTCATACTAAAAGTGAACTCTCGGTCTACCCTGTCAAAGCTCAACGTCTTCAAGCATTCAATGCTGCCCTGAACGACTCTTTGACATTAATGGCATCCCAGTACTTCAAATCAAAAGAAATCACTTTATGAAGAAGGTCTCTAACGGATAATTGATTGAAGGCTATAAATAGATGTGAACACCTAATTTTGCCCGGATTTTTTTTAATTAATGTTTTGAACAATAGTAAACAAAAATGATAAATAAAAATAGAAACTTTGGAAAAGAAAAGGTGTTTGTTCTTGGACCATTTTTAATTTAGATAAGCCCATGATCCAAGTTATCCAACCTAAATAAAAAATAAAAAATAATAAAAAATAAAATAAAAAAGACTGTCTGTTTGAAAAATATAAAAAAAAAATTGTCTCCTACTCCCTTCCCCTAGTGCTACTATCTGTTTTGGGTATGAACCAACTTTGTTTTATTTCCCTTCTTTTGTTTTCTTATGCTTTATTCCAAAACAAGAGGCACAACCCATCCTTGCCCTTGCACCAACCATACAGAGTGGTGGGAGCAAAGGTTGATTTGCTCCCTACTACTTGTACCCACACCAGTTGGCCTAACAAGAAGATTTGTTATCTTCTTCCTTTTTTTGTGCTATAAATTAGGCATTCAACAGTGACCAGAAGGGGGGAGGAAAACGAAAAAACACAGAGAAGGGTTCTTTCCTCTTTACTTCTCCATTCTCTGTTTCCACTTTTAAAAAAAACGAAATTGGCAACACAAAAAAATCCTAAAAAGAGAGAGTGCAAAGAACAGAGAGAACCACAATACTTTCATCTTCTTCTCATCGTTACTCCCATCCACCACAGCCTCCACATCCTCTTCAAACCATCAACACCCACAACTTCCATAACTCATAAAACATCCACAAATAAATACACAAACAAGGGAGAAAGAAGAGAATTAAAAATAAAACCTTTGTCCCTGTTCTTGTCCCTCCGCCATCTCCTCCATTCCAGAGTGCCTTTCAACACCACAACAACCACCGCAAGAACCGCCACCGGAAGGCAGATCTGTCCACGTTACCGCCTCTGCCTCGCCGTCGCGTCCCGGCTCCACCGCATCGGACCGCCGAGCACCACTTGGCCTTGCCGCCGCATGGGAGCTCTCGGCCGCTGTTCTCTAGCGCCACAGTTCGTGCGGTTCGGACCCGCACATCCGTGACCCACGCTTCTCGCCGCCGTTCCGGCCAACTGCTGCTCTCTCCGACGTTCGTACAGGTGAAGGGTCAAGGTGGTCTCTTTGTTGGTTTGTCACTCTCACTGTAACGTTTGTTGGTTTGTCACTCTCATTGCAACTTGCTTCATGTTGTTCTGATGTATTAAGAATGAGAAAGTATTTTTATTTTAAAAAAAGAAAAAAAAAATAAAAGTTATAAAAAAAAAAAAAAAAGCTTTTGAGTTCACGCAACAATCTACAATGTTGATGTATGATTTTTCATCCTCAAGTGTTGTATGAATTGTAAGGGTTTATCGTATAGCTCTACTATCATTAACCATGTGCATGAGAGAATTCCTTTTTGTAAAATAATAAATGTTTTCAATTTACTCTTTTTAACAAATTTTATTCAATTTTATAAAATAAAAACCTTTATTAATTCACACAATAATCAATGACGTTGATGTACGATATTTCATCCTCAAGTGTCATATGAATTGTAGGGGTTCATCGTATAGCTTGACTATCTTTAACCCTGTGCAAGAGTGAATTATCTTTTATAAAAAATAATAAAATGTTTTTTTTTCAATTTATACATTTAACCAATTTTACCCAATTTCATTTTATAAAAATATCTTTTAAATTCATGCAACAATCTACGACGTTGATGTATGGACTTATTCATCATCAAGTGTCGTATGAATTGTAAGGGTTTATCTATAGCACTGCTATATTGGACTCTGTGCAAAATTGAATTTATTTTAAAATAAAATTCTTTTCTAAAACAAAAAATCAAAAAAAATCAAATCTTTATCAAAATTAAAATCAACCAACCAATCATATATTTTCAAAAGAACTACGTGGCTTTGAGTTTCCCATCGCACCCGGGAATACGTAGGAGCAAGATAAATCATCTTGTCAAGCCAAAACTAAATTTTTCTTTTTTTTGTGCCTTTTTTATGTTAAAATGATTAATCAAAATAATTAAACTTTTCTATTTTTAGGGATGCTCTATGGACACGATGTCATATCCAATCCCTTAGATTTGAGGTTACCCTGTGGACTCATGTGCTATGTTCAACCTCATTTAGTTTTTATAAACGATAAATTTAAAAAATATAAAAATTAATAAAAATTTAAAATATTTAAAATATTAAAAATAATTCTTTCTTGTAAATAATTTTTGGGTTAAAATAAATATTTAAAAGGTTATTAAAATGTTTTTGCACAATTAACTTGAGGTACCGTTTTTAAACGGGCGTGTGGGTGCTAACACCTACCCTACTTGTAACCGACTCCCGGACTCATCTCTCTCTTTTTTAGACCAGTTTACCTTTAAATAATTGGGTTTTCTAAGATTTTCCCAATAAAAATTTTAGTGACGACTTCTCTGTTTCTTTTATCTCTTATTCGTGATGTTCGGACGGGACGGTCGCGACAGCTGGCGACTCCACTGGGGACGATAGTTAAGAGTCAAGCCTAACATAGTTGGTTGTGCATTTTTTTAATAGCTTTGAAAATATTAGTTTTACCCTTCTTTGTTTTATTTATTTCGTATTTTGTTTTATATGTTCTTATAAATGTCTTTGTATATTCTTGCAACCTTAGGGTAGAGAACTTTTGTATTGGTGTTGTTTGTTCCTTTTTTGCAGGTTTGGGGTAGTTTTGTTTTAGTAGGTTTTTGTGAAGGCTTGTATGCTCCCATCACACACATCACTATCACATGTTGCACACACTTTTGGGCTCTATACCCGAGTCTTGGAATGTCATAAGATTAGAAGGGGCTTCAGTGATGTTATTGTGATGCTTTTGCGTCCCTGACAGACACTGATTCTCCCGCTCGGATTGCTACCGGTACATGGACTACCATATTGTGACTTATTTGTCCCTGTGGTGAGGTTCATGGATTCGGATATCTTTTAGATGAGGGTAATCCGGGGACCATATGTTTAGGGGTCTAGATCTGTCCCGAAAGTCATGCACATAAAATGCCATTAGCAGCCTACCAAAATAGGGTCTTGACTTCAGAAGTCCCAATTTTAGGATTTGACCTATGTAGGACAAAAGGGAGCGCAATCCATCTTTTTCTGCAACATGAATAATCACATTTATATCTCATGCATCATAACGATTTTCTACACGCATCCCACATGCACCTTAACATGCCACTCATTCGTGCATCCTGTTACACTCATTATTATATTTTATGCTCGTGCAAGTAATATTTTAGGCCATGCATCGTCAATATGTCATTCATTCATGCATCTTGGTACACTCTCATGCATAAGTAATTTTGCTTTCCAAATGTTATTAATAAAATGAAATTTCCCTTGCACAAATAATTTGGTGAGAGATAACACCTTTGATAACAAGAGATGAAAAAAGTCGGACACACTAGCAATGCTCCCGCCACCAAGAGCTCCAAGGTGATTTTGAACTCATTAGAGAATTTGAAAGAGTTGATCCAATCTTTGCCTCAAGAACATCGAAAAAGCTTCGTCAAGAAGTATAGAGGGATCTTGGACCTAATTTTCATACCGGTTCAAGCTATTGCTTTGAGTGCTCTAAGTCGGTATTGGAGTCCACATCTTAGATGCTTCGAGTTGCAAAACATGGACATTACACCCACCATTGAAGAATATGCTTGCCTGTTAAGGTTGCCAATGCAGAAAAATCCCACCGTGTACTTTTGCATGGGGCAATACTTGACCACTACGGGCATAGCAGGGTTACTAGGGCTTCCTAAAATTGAAGTGAACTTGACCGGACACTCAAACTCGCGAGGGTTGACCCGAAATTTTCTTGAAAATCATTTGAGGAAACTAATGGATCGACAAGACTGGGAAACCTTTGAGAGGGTATTGGCACTAGCAATATATGGGTTGGTTCTATTTCCATCGGCGCTAGACATGATAGATCATGCAACAATGGACGTGTTCTTCACAGTTGAAAGAAAGAAAAACCCTGTGCCGGTAGTATTGGCTGAAACGCTTTTGACTCTAGAATTTTGCCATCGGCATCCAAAGGGGAAGCTCAGATGTTGTGCGCAGTTGCTCTATGTATGGGTCATGACTCACATGTACGCAAAAGGCTGTATCAACCGCCATTCAGATCCACTAAGAGGCTTCCATAACATCCCTACAAAATAGCTTAATGAAGAGGAATGGAAGAACGAGTTCGACAAAGTGGAAAGAGACTCTTTTAAGTGGGTATGCCCATGGTACGAAAGTCAATAGGGGCAAGATATCATTTATAGTTGTGGTGACTATCCAAATGTTCCTTTAATGGGCCCGAGAGGTGCATATCCTACACACCCGCCATAGCCTTACGACAACTTTGTTGGGCGGAAAACCGTGCCACGAGAAGAACAACTCGGTGGATGCTTTTTTCCGATATGAGGATGGTGAGAATATCAAGTTGTTGGCAAAAGAAGTTAGGAATGCATGGAAAAATGTGAGGATGGCGGGAGATCACAATTGGGCCGACCAATCCTAATCATTGTCTCGGAATATGAAGCATGGAGAAAATCAAGGAAAGGTCCTCTCAACATTCCCGAGAAAGCACGAAAGTCAAGATTACTCCCTTCTTGGTAACTCAAATGGCAGAACAACTGAAAGTCGCGGAAGCACAAATGAAGGAAATGGAACAACAAAAGCAACATGCCGAGTTGAAAATAGACATTGGTCAGAAGCGTTGTGAGAAGTTAACAAAGGAAAATAAACATTTAAAAGATTTGTGTGCAGATATCTCTGTAACCTCAAGAGTCCAGAAGAAAACAGACAAGGTCCCGCCGAGCGTCATGACTATGATCCAGAATCTTGAAAGCAAAGTATTGTCCTTGACAACAGAGAGGCATCAACTAAGAAAAGAAAAGCGTCAGTTAGAAGAAGAAGTCATTCGGCAAGGAGATGTGAGAAAGTCATTGGAAGTGGAAGTCAATCGACAAAAGGGAGTCAATGCCAACTTACAAAAGCAAATTTGTGCATAAGACAGGATGACTGATGAATTGGTGCAAAAGGTCCAAGAGCTGAATTTTCTATTAGTCCAAATCAATAAACTGTGCGATTTAGGGTGGACCTCAGCAAAACACTATCATGATCAAATGGTTCGAGTAATGAATGTCGTGAAGTGGTGGAGAGAAGAGGTCCGAGAGCGAGGGATAGATATTGACATATGGAGAAAAAGATATATGAGCATGAATTTGGAGCTAAGCCATTGTATTCCGAATTTCGTCCAATGCTTTGAAAAGGCAGAAAAACAAATTCGTGCAGACCCTATGCTTCGTCTCCCGGCTGAGTTGGATGATTTCATGCAGATGTGTGGATGGTTTGCTTGAGGGCTAAAAATAAAGAGACCTAAGATATTGACTTTAGGATGAAAATGTTGTAACAATGTCGAGAATTATGATGTAATCCCAATCTATGTATTGTTTTGAGGAGATTTTAAGGAAATATGACCTTGCCTCCATAATTCTATGTTTTGCTTTGAGGAGTTTTTAATGAAATCAGTTCTTGCCTCTATGATTCCTTTGCACTCCAACTCTTGCACTTGACTTGCAACAACACCTATCGTGGAGCATGGTCTTCCTTTAGTATGTGGTCCACTACATCTTTGCCTTATAGGGTTCTTCCTTCTGCGCAAAGGGTAGGACGAGATGTCTCAATTCAGAATTGCTAGTGTGTTTGAGATAACATCTATTGTGGAGAGTTGTCTCTCCCCTAGATTTGTTGTCAACTCCATTCCATCTTATGAGCACAATGCTCTCTGTGTAGGATGGAGGGACCATCTTTTGTCTGTTATAAGGTGTTAACTCAAAAAATAATAATAAACTCCAAAGGCGATTTTCATAAAAGCTTTTTACTTTTTTCCAACATTTTGTTCTCACTTTTGTTTCGATTAAAACAAAGTGTGTGGCTTTTCCGAACAATTGCTCGAAGACACCCTTATTGCACTCGGTCACGGCACCAGAGCCATGGCGGATGAACTAGAAGAAGTCCAAGAGATCGTGGATGAAGTCACTCAAATCAAGGATCAAATGACTAAGATGATGGAGATCCTACAAGCAATGCAGAAGAAAAAGAACACAGAGGAGAACCCTCCAGCCTCGAACGAAAGACATCCGGCCACACCTCTCATTCTGCCGGGTTTTGCTCAGATTCCTATTCATGGCTTCAACCAATCGGGGGCCATGATGCCTCTCACTATTTATCCAAGCAACCAAACTTATCTTTCATTTGACCCGAACAATCCCCCATACGGTTTGCCTCGTGGATTTGTGCCACCAACGGCCCCCAGCCCACAAGATGACATCCAAAACTCTGAACATGCTACTCAGACACAATCCCCCACCGATGTTGTCAAAATGCCGCAAACACAAACTGTCAACCCTACAAATGGTAACACCCCGACAGTGACAATTTCTGCCAATCCAAAAAATCCACAATACACCCTACATTATGGACTCCAGGGGACTCAAATGATGCCAAACTTTGGATCCTACATGCCATACCCCTTTCCCCAGAATATGTACTGTGAAACTCCAGTAAATCAGTCGGGAGGGAATTCCCAATCTAAAAAAAAGTTGGAAGTGTTAGAGGAGAGACTGTGGGCCATTGAAGGGGCCAATAGTTATGGTCTTCGGGATGCCTCAGAGCTTTGCCTGGTGCCAAATGTTGTAATTCCACCAAAATTTAAGGTACCCGATTTTGACAAATATCGGGGAACCACTTGTCTCAAAAACCATTTGACCATGTATGTAAGGAAGATGGCATCATACGTTCAAGATGATAAGATCTTGATTCACTTCTTCCAAGACAGTTTAATTAGGGCAGCTTCAAATTGGTACATGCATCTCAAACGGGCCCACGTCCGATCCTTCAAAGATCTAGCAGATGCATTCCTGAAGCAATACAAGTACAATATTAACATGGCTCCCGATAGGATGCAACTCCAAAATATGGCAAAGAGAGACATAGAGACTTTCAAAGAGTATGCGCAACGATGGAGGGAACTGGCTGCTCAAGTAGAGCCTCCATTGGCCGAGAAAGAAATTATGGCAATGTTCATTGATACACTCCAGTCGCCTTTCTATGATAGAATGATTGGGATCGTGTCATCGAAATTTTCTGACATGGTCATTATCGGTGAAAGAATTGAAAGTGGAATGAGGAATGGCAAGATCACTGAGACTTTAGTAATGAACGGCCCGAAGAGAGCCCCGTTTGTGAAAAAGAAAGAAGGAGAAGCACACGCAGTAACCTTTGAACAAAAGAAACCAAACCAATATAGACCAAATCAAACACCTGCTTTCCAAGCCCAATACGCCCCATATCACCAAGCCAACCAGCCATACATCGCTGCCACCTCCCAATGTCCAAATCCTCAACAGATGGCTCCTTACCGGCCATCATACCCCTCTCAACCTCAAACACCCCTTACCATGCCACCTCAAATTGTTCAACCCCTAGGTCCAAACCCAAACACCAGCCAAACAAGACCACCGTATAACTCGGAAAGAAAGCCAGTACATTTCGACCCGATACCCATGTCCTACACTGAGCTACTGCATCAGCTTATAAGCAAATATGTGTTGACTCCTATCCCAATGAAACCATTGGGGCCTCCTTATCCGAAGTGGTTTGACCCAAATGCTAAATGTGAGTATCATGGGGGGCAATAGGTCATTCCACTGAGAACTGTGGGGGTTTCAAATTTAAGGTACAAGATCTTATTGATGCTAAGTGGTTGAGCTTTCAGAAAGATGCTCCGAATGGGGCACAAGGTCCTATGCCAAATCATGGGGGTTCGGGTGTCAATGCCATTGATAGCTTTATGGAACCTACTCTTAAGAGCCAAATGGTTGATGTCAGGACTCCCATGAGAATTATTTTAAGGGAGATGCAAAAATATGGATTGGTGCAAACCTCAATTGTTGAAAAGAAGACTCTTAATGAAGAGATAAGGTGTGACTTCGACAGGAATATGGGGCATTCAATTGAAGACTGTGTAGAATTTCGACAGGTTGTGTAACAGTTAATAGATATGAAGATTATCCTAATTGGCTATGAATCGAATGAGTGTGGCATTAACATGGTCGCTGAATCTACAATTTCCCCAACTCCAGTTAAGATAACTCCTTTTACTATTGTGATTAATCCTCAACCGGTTCCTGAGCAAGTCGCTCCGAAGCCAGTAGTGATACACTATACTGAGAAGGAACCTATGCCGGTTTCAAGTGGGCCAACACCAGTTGTCATCCGAGTCCCAGGTCCTTTCCCTTACAAGGACACCAAAGCCATACCATGGAAATATGATAGGCAGGTTCACCAAAGTCCTCCCAACGGGACCACTGTGGTTACCAACATTTCGGGAATTGGTGGAATGACTAGGAGTGGTCGCATCTATACTCCAGAAGTATTGCGAAGGGAGGGAACAGAAAAGGAAGAAAAATATCGCAAGGGGAAAGAAAAGGTGGAGGGAACACCGGTTGAAAAGGATACCAAAAGGGGTGATAATAAAAAGGATGTATCTGATGAAAAAGTCGGCGAATTCTTGAAGATCATCAAGCAAAGCGAATACAGGGTTGTGGATCAACTGAATCAAACTCCAGCTTGGATATCTCTTTTGTCTTTGTTGATGAATTCTGAGCCACATAGGAGAGTACTGATGAAGGTGTTGAATCAAGCTCATGTCTCTCATGACATCACAATTGATAAGCTTGATAACATCGTGGGTAACATCGTTGCTGATAATTATATCACTTTCACTGATGATGAAATTCCGGCTAAAGGAATGGGGCCCAACAAGGCATTACACGTCTCTGTGAAGTGTCGAGATCATGTCATGGCTAGGGTTCTCATTGATAATGGTTCTTCTCTGAATGTAATGCCAAAGTCAACACTGGCAAAGTTGCCTTTCGATGGAACTCATATGAAGCCAAGCACAATGATTGTAAGAGCTTTCGATGGCACCCGAAGGGAAGTCATGGGAGAAATTGAATTGCCCATTCATATTGGACTTTGCACCTTTGAAATACTCTTCCAAGTAATGGACATCACACCAACTTACAGTTGTCTCCTAGGACGACCATGGATCCATTCGTCTGGAGCTGTACCTTCCACATTGTACCAGAAAGTGAAGTTCATTGTCGATAGTAAGTTGATAATTGTTTTTGGAGAGGAGGATATGTTAGTGAGTAAGCCATCAACAACCCCTTACATTGAAGCTGCCGAAGAAGCTCTTGAGACCGCTTTCCAATCGCTTGAAATTGCCAATGCCACTTATGTTGGGGACGCTGCTCCACTCTTGAAACCTCAGTCATCTAAAGCATCCATTATGATGGCTAGGGTTATGCTCGGAGGAGGATACCGACCCGGAAGCGGTTTGAGGAAGAATAGCCAAGGTGTCACAGACATTCTCATGCTCACCGAGAATAAGGACAGGTTTGGGTTGGGATATAAACCCACCAAGGCCGACAAGATGAGGGTTATAGAAGAGAAGAAAAGAAAAAGGTTGGATCAGCTGGAAAATCGTGAATACGAGACTGAAAGGATTCCCATCTGTGACATTTGACAGAGCTTCCAAAGTGTAGGGTTCGCATTCCTGGACCAAGCAGCAGCTCTTGAAGATGATTACCTCGCTGATCATGGTGTCAATTTGGTGTATCCATGCTCTCCGGATACATATCTCAACAATTGGAAGGTCATTGAGTTCCCCAGGACCATATGTTTTTTTCAAAGTAATTCTGTAATGCTTATCCTTTAGCTCTGCCTAAGGCTTTAGAATTTTTGTTGTAATGGGCTTACTTGTTTCCGTTTCAGTATGACTTATCAATAAATGCATGCATTCAATATCTTTATGTTCTTATCCCTCTTATTTTTTTACTTTCGCTTTTATTCATCGTTCCTCACCAATAAATGCATTTTCCCATCTTTAACCATTATTCATTCATCTTTCCTTGATAACTACCAAAATGTAGATCTAAAAGTGACTCTCTTGAAAATGACAGTGTTAATAACTCAGCATACAATTTTGACTATCCTATTGAGCATGTTGATGAGGTTGTTGATGATAATGGGGAAGTCCCTCCTGAACTATTGAGGTTGGTAGAGCAAGAAGTCAGGGAAATTCGGCCCCATGAAGAGCCAAGTGAACTAATCAATTTGGGAACTGAAGATGATAAAAAAGAGGTCAGGATTGGCCTTTCCCTGAAAGAAAAGAAGCGAAATAGGTTGATCAGGTTGTTGATGGATTATAAAGATGTTTTCGCATGGTCGTACCAAGACATGCCAGGGTTAGACCCCAGTGTAGCAGAACACAAATTGCCATTAAAGCCGGAATGTCCTCCAGTAAAGCAGAGTGACGCGCTGTCGCGCACGCGTCAAAAGATGAGCGGTTAGTAAAAATGTAGTTTAGTGTGCGACAACTCGGGTGTCGTATCGCAAGGACTCTCGTAGTGCTATTATCGCAGAAATTAAGTTTCTTGGGGGGGTGTTTGGTTTGAAATTGATTGGAAAAACAGAGTGAAAACAGAGCGTAAAAACAGAGCAAAATACGTGATTATCAAATAAGACTAAGACGATCAATCTGCTGTTTCGTTTCCCACTATCATCGGTTCATGTAATTCCATGCCCTAAGCAGAGTCTAATCCCTTTTCGATTGTAGCATCGATTAAAGCTGAAACCGACGCTACGGGACATATATTCCTAATTCAATTAAGCAAACGGATGAAGCCCTTTCGTGAATTAAGCAAACACGAATTGAACGCACGCGAATTAAGCAAACGCGATTAAGTTTAGGAACATACAATCATCGAAACAAATCAATACCCATTCGATACAAACTGAATTAAGCAAACAGAGAATATAGAATAGATATTGAAAGAGAGAAGAGAATTAAATCAGGAATTACAAGACCTCAAGTGTTGGTGGAAGACGAGTACAGCAGATCAACCTAGGGAGATTAGTTCTCCATCAAAAACGCAATACAAACAGAGAAAATTCGAAAACAAGGATTGGCAAAAGATCCTTCTGTTCTGCCCTAAACAGCTATTTATAACTTTCAGAAATTGCGCAGACTCGCGAGGCGAGTGGCCTCTCGCGAGGCGAATATTAAAATGGCGCCTTCTTGAATTTGTATTCTCGCGAGGCGAGCGTGATTCTCGCGAGGCGAGTCTTCAAAACCTGGGTTGTCACAGCCGTGATGCCTATCACGGCCAGACCGTGATGGTCTCTGTCTTCGGGTGCTTATCTCATGTCATGGTCGTGACCTTCATCACGGCCAGGCCGTGATGGTCTCTGTCTTTAGGGGTTTCTCTTCACGCCCGTGATGGGTGTCACGGGACGACCGTAATGCTTGCGACTTCGAGGCTCGCGAGGCGAGAAATAGCTCGCGGGGCGAGGCGGAGAACATGACTTTTCCGGCACTGGCCGGTCCTCACTCTCATGGGGCGAGTATCCGCTCGCGTGGCGAGTGTTTCCAGATTGCAATTTCCATTGTTTCCTTCATTCCTTGGACTCTAAGTCAACTTTGAAAACATGAAATAGCCATAAGTGCTTTATTTGACTCAAAACTGACTAAATAACCCTAAAACTACTTAAGGGACTCAAAACCTTGCTTGAGGACAATCAAGCCTAATTTGGGTGAAATCGAGATATAATTGGCACAAAACCACGGTCATACTAGTCATAAAACTAGATGAGCCGAGAGGCTTATCAAAATACCCCAAACTTGAACTTTGCTTGTCCCTAAGCAAACTAAAACTCAAAACGACTCAAGACTTGGCAAGCTATAAGGATTTCAACCAATTCCGCACAAATTTCAAGCAATTCATCAAAACAATTTCCTTAAACGTTCCCCCCTTTTCAACAATGTAATCCCCACAATCATTTATTCTGAACATCTGAGAATTTCATCATTCAAACAATCATTAATCTAAACAGGGGATCTAAGTTACACACAAGAGGGAGATCACCAAATTCAAACAATCGCCTTCCTCACAAAGGGGTTTAGTGGTCACTCAATCTCTCAGTTTGTCTAGGCTAACAACATTTCACTCGGTTTCACTTTTGAGAGCACTTCCCATGAACTTGATTTTCATCTCAAAATGGTTCCCACAGAAAACATGCATGCAACATCAAAAGGTCTTTCAAGGTTGTAATGGGGCCTGGCTAAGGGAAGGATATGCAAAGGTACTGGGCTGAAATCCCTAGGAACTAGGAGAGCATGAAGCTGTTTACACATTGAATTTCCTACTCAAGTTCCTATTCTTATTCTTCTTTTTGCCTTGGGTGGCTACAGCCCTTTTCTTCTAATACCCTTCTTGACATTTTGCTTCTTTTTTTTTTCTTTTTTTTTTTTTTATATTGAGATTTATTTTTGCCCTTTGGCTCCAACCTTTATTTTTTTGACTTTTTTCTCAATCCCCAACAACACATCATATCACTGTAGCCACCCCAAACTTAGTTTCTTGCAACCATTCTCTAGCTAAGCTTCCATGCTCTCCTAATCCTAAGATCGGGTTAACATGGTTTTTCCAGATTTAGGCTCATAACATAAGGTCAACATGAAACAATAGGCTAATTAGGCTCAAAGGGGCTAACTAGGGAACATGCATTAGGGACTGGTTCAATTTAGGTCAAGTAGTTAATTCAAAGAAAATTGCCTAGATCATTTGATGCAAACACATAGACATGCAAACCATGAAGAGATTCAAGCAAATTCGGGAAAGTGCAACTCAATAGTGATTCACACAATCAAAAACATGTTGGAGGCTCAAATCCTCACCCGGACATTCATGCAAATTGTCTGACCGAGATTCTATCCCTAGTGTGTGCACCCTATCACCCCAAACTTATCATAAATCATGCTCTCACAACAAAATATCTCAAAGTTCAGTTTTCAATTTTTCAAATGGGGATCACAATTTCCAAATTTCAAAAACTTAGGGGGGATCATCAACATAAATCATGCCATCAATCTGTGCTAAATCAACCAAAACCTACAAAGCTTGCCGACACAATACTCACACACATGCTCTTGAGCTTCTCAAATTATTCAAGAGCGAAAGAAAACACAACAAAACACAAAACACAACAAAACAAACGGTTCCCTCCCCCACACTTAAAACATACATTGTCCTCAATGAACAACACAAATATCAAAACAGAGTGAGGGAAAGGAAAGGGTGCTCCCTGATCAGGTTGCAGTGTAGGTGGGCTCCCCCAAAGAGAGCTCCTCAACAGTAGCATCCACAGGTCCCGAGCTCTCATGAAATAGCTTCAGCCGCTGCCCGTTAACTTTGAATGCCTTGTTGCTACCTGCACTTTTAATCTCTAGCACCATGAGGAAAAACATTAGTAACAACAAATGGTCCAATCCACCGGGACCGAAGTTTCCCGACCATCAATTTCAAAGTGGGAGTTAAACAAGAAACCCACTGACCCACAGAGAATTCCTTCCTAGTAATCAATCTATCATGAAAGTGCTTGGTTTTCTCCTTATAAATCGAGAGCTCTCATAGGCTTCTAGCCTAAGCTCTTCAAGCTCTTTAATCGGAGTTTCCTTTCAATACCGATTTTTGCATTTCCAGTTATACAGACTTGACTCGCCTAATAAGCACGGTGCTCAACTTCCACAGGAGATGGCATGCCTTGCCGAATACAAGCCTAAAGGGGGACATCCCTATCGGGCGTCTTGAAAGCGGTCCTCCCGAGCCCAAAGTGCGTCTTCTAGACTAGGCTCCAATCTTTCCTATTCGGCTGCACAACTTTCTCTAGGATTTGTTTTATCTCCCTGTTGGAGATCTCAGCTGGCCATTGGTCCGAGGATGGTAAGCGATGGAGACTCGTGCACAACCCCATACTTCCGGAGTAGAGCTTCCATGGTGCGGTTGCGAAATGAGTGCCCCGGTCACCGATGATGGCACGAGGTATGCCGAACTCCGCAAAAAAATATTGGACCTAACAAAATTTGCAACAACTTTAGAATCGTTAGTCCTAGTGGGGATAGCTTCCACCCACTTTGAAACATAGTCAACAGCCAAGAGAATGTAAAGAAAGCCAAAAGATGCAGGGAAAGGACCCATAAAGTCGATCCCCACACGTCAAACACCTCACGTAAGAGCATGGGCTGCTGTGGCATTTCACTCTTGCGAGTGATGGCTGTTGCCTGTTGTCGACACTCCTTACAAGTCCGATACACCTCATAAGCATCTCTAAAGATGGTGGGCCAATAAAAACCAGAATCTAGGACCTTTCTCGCAGTCCTTTGTGGCCCAAAGTGTCCCCCTACTTGAGAGGCATGAGAAAAGTGCAAAATGGACTCAATCTCATAGTCGGGGACACACCGCCTAATCACCTGATCACTACAAAACTTCCAAAGAAATGGATCGTCCCAAACATAATACTTGGCGTCGCTCTTTAGTTTGTGGATTTGTGACCTAGTTGCTCCTGTCGGAAAGACACCAGCAACTAGGTAATTCACAAGATCGGCAAACCAAGGAGTAATGCCATGCAATCAGAAAAGCCGCTCATCGGAAAGTCATCCTGAATGGGGGACGGATCCTCATCCCTCTCTATCCTACTCAAGTGATCAACCACTAAATTTTCGGCTCCATTCTTGTCCTTGATCTCTACATTGAACTCTTGGAGCAACAACATCCACCGAATCAACCTCGGCTTCGCTTCCGGTTTCTTTAACAAATATTTCAGAGCTGCATGGTCAGTGAAAACAATAACCTTGGAACCTAGCAAATATGATCTAAACTTATCGAGAGCAAAAACAACAGCTATAAGTTCCTTTTCAGTGGTGGTGTAATTACATTGTGCAAAGATCTAAAGTCCTAGAAGCATAGTAAATGACATGTGCGAGACTTGCCTACCCTTTGTGCCAGGGACCGCCCCCACAAAGATAGTTAGAAGCATCACACATGAGCTCAAAAGGAGCGTCCGGTCGGGGGGCTGGATGATGGGGGTAGAGGTCAATGCCTTTTTCAAGAAGTCGAACGCCTTCTTGCGCTTATCATCAAAGCTGAATATGGCATCATTCTTCAAAGAAGTTCGACAGAGGGAGAGCTATCTTGCTGAAATCCTTAATAAAGCGCTTAGTAGAAACCTGCATGACCAAGAAAAGAACGAATCTCGCGAACGCAAGATGGGTAAGGCAATGTGGAAATCACATCAATTTTAGCAGGATCTCTTTGAGATACCCTCTCTAGAAATAACATGCCCCAAAACAATCCCCTGTTCAACCATAAAATGACACTTTTCATAGTTCAACACAAGATCGGTTTCAATACATCTTTCTAAAACCAAATTCGAGACTATGCAAGCATGCATCAAATGAGGAGCCATAAAGCGTGAAATCATCCATGAACACTTCCATGCAATTTTCAATAAATTCAGTAAAAATGCTAATCATGCATCTTTGGAAAGTGCCGGGAGCGTTGCAAAGGCCAAATGGCATTCTCCTATAGGCAAACGTCTTGAAGGGGCACGTGAAAGTGGTCTTCTCCGATCCTCCGGTGCAATGTGGATCCGGAAGTATCCGGAGAAGCCATCAAGAAAACAAGAGTGGGATTTACTCTACCAGCCGTTCGAGCATCCCGATCGATGAAAGGCAAAGGAAAGTGATCCTTTCGAGTGGCCTGGTTCAACCTCCTATAGTCAATCTGAGACTCTCCACCTATTCTGGACTCTAGTGGGGACAAGCTCATTGTTCTCATTTCTTACCACCGTGAGGCCAGATTTCTTGGGCACAACTTGCACCGGGCTCACCCAAGTGCTATCGGAGATGGGGTATATGATACCCGCATGTAGGAGTTTTGTTACCTCCTTCTTTACCACATCCGAGAATCAATGGATTTAGCGCCTCTCTGGGTCGCCTAACTGGTTTAGCCCCATCCTCCAATAAAATCCTATGCATACATCTAGAGGGGCTAATTCCTGGAATGTCGACCAAGGTCCATCCAATTGCTCTCTTGTGCTTCTTCGTAACCTCCAAGAGTTTAGCTTCCTGGTCGAGTCAAGGTTGGAGGAAATGATAACTCGGGAGTTTTTCATTCCTCTCCAAGTAAGCATACTTCAGATTGCCAGGAAGTGGCTTAAGCTCCAAGGAGGGTGGCTGCTCCACGGATGGTATGTTTGGAGCAGACCGGGCCATCAAGAATTTCAGCCAAAAGAAACGACTTCACTTACACTATGACCCCGCAAAGTAGAATCAATCTCAAAGCACAAACAACGCAAGGGTTAGTGTTAGTACAATCATTACATGAATAAACATCATTAAAATCAGAAATGGATGGAAAATCAGCAACCAAGTCATCATAGGTGTCGTCAACAATTTGGGAGAGCAACTCTATTTGGAAAACAGAGTGCTCTTCCAATGGATGCTTCATAGCATCAAAAATGTTGAACCTTGCAATAATGTCACCGAACTCCATGGACATGGTTCCATCATCAACATCTATCTTCGTCTTTGCCGACTTCATGAACGGCCTGCCCAGGATGATTGGTGATCTACTTGAATTGGTTTCCCCTGCCATGTCCAGGATGTAAAAGTCGGCGGGGAAAATCAAATCATCAACTCGTACCAACACATCTTCTACCACTCCCATGGGGCGAGCATTGGTCCCGTTGGCCAACTGTATGGTAAGTCCTGTATGTTGCAAAGGGCCCAGATCAAGGTTGTTGAAAACGGAGGTGGGCATGACATTTATGGAGGCTCCCAAATCCAACATGCAATTGTCGAATTTGCTGTCCCCAATGGTGCATGGAATAGTGAAAGTGCCCTGATCCTTGCACTACGTGGCGGTGCTCTGAGTGAGGGCTGAAATCGTAACCTTCTCGGGGGGCAAGTTTGGGCTGAATGAGGGCTGAAACATTTCGCCTAAGTTAACTCTCTCATTACCCTTCATCCTCCTCTTGTGGGTACACAAATCCTTCAGAAACTTTGCATACCTTGGAACTTGCTTAATCACATCTAGGAGTGGAATGTTTACCGCCACCTTTCTGAACACATCTAAGATCTCCTTCTCCTTGTCTTCCCCATCAACCTTCTTATTTTTCTGCACTCTTTGTGGGAAGGGAATCGGGGGCACATACACTCTCTCAGTTTCAACAACAACAGAGGGCTCAGGAATAGCCTCAACAGTTTCTTCATCTTTCTCAGGGGCTCCCTCTACTACTTTCCCGGATCTCAAAGAGATGGCACTCACATTGGGATTGGGGGCATTGGGATTCACCACTGTCTGTGCAGGTAGTTGGCTCGATCCCTGAGCTTGCTGTAAGTTGTTTATGGATGTGGCAAGCTGTCCGATCTGTGTCCTCAAATCCTGAATACTAGCATCTGTTCGCTGCTGAGACTGTCCAACTTGATGCTGAAATTGGAGATTTTGTGCAGCCATTTGCTTGACCAAGTCTTCTAATGAAGGTCCGGAAGGTGTAGAAGTGGTCACTTGAGGAGGATTCGGTGGTGGTGCCACTGGTTGTTGTTGGGATGAGTTCCCATACCGCAGATTAGGGTGATTCCTCCAGTTGGGATGGTACCTATTTGTAGAGAGGTCAGGAGTACCATACCGGTTCTGATTATTGCCTTGATTGTATAGATTAGCTGCATAAGCTTGAGGCATATCAGTGATCGACCCATCCTTCAGAATAGGGCACGTGTCGGTCAGATGCTCAGGAGAACTACACATGCCACACAACCTCGCCGGCTGCACCTTATCCATTGCCAGTTGCTTCACCAAACAAGTGAGCTCATCAATTCTGGTTTCGAGTGCCTTGTTGGAAGATGAACCTTGAATCTCATTTACACCCCTTGTCTCGACAGAGTTGCTCCTGGTTGTGAACTGCTGGGAGTTTAATGACATATTCTCAATCAATTGCTTCGCAGCAGTGGGAGTTTTATCGACGAGTGCTCCTCCACTAGCGGCATCCAAAATATTTTCTCCCATTGGGAGCAATCCCTCATAAAAATATCGAATCGGGAGCCGCTCGTAAATCGTGTGTTGAGGGCAGCTAGATACCAACTTTTTGAACCTCTCCCGAGACTTCAGCCAATGACTCATTGCTTTGCCTCGATGCCACATATCTCCTTTCTCGATGGAAGCAGCTGGGAGGCGAGGGAAGTATCTTTCCAAGAAAACCTTTTTCAGATCATTCCAAGTTGTGACAGAATTTGGCTCCAAATAATATAGCCAATCCTTTGCAGCGCCTTCAAGGGAGAAAGGGAAGGCTCGCAATTTGATATGGTCTTCGATAATGCCTTCCTAGCCTCAAGGGTGTAGAACAGACCACCTGAAATTCCTTCAAATGCTTATGTGGATCCTCACCGCAAGACCACTAAATCTTGGCAACAAGTGTATTAAACCGGATTTAAGTTCAAAAGGAGCAACCACACCAAAGCATACTCAATACACAGCCCATTGTAGTTAACATCTGGGGCAGCAAGCTGCCTCAATGTCCTTTGGTCACCCATGTTATTAAAAACAGGTTCGAAATCAGAATTACCACTAGTGCTTGCCCGTATTGCCCTAAGGCGTGTGTGCGATGTTCTTTCAATTTCGTGGTCAAAATCACACAAGTCGGGACAAGTAGACCTAGTGGCCAGTCTAATTTAAAACAAACAAAAACAAAAGCGAGAACAACAAACAAGAGTCCCTGAAACGGCGCCAATTTGACGCGCTGTCGCGCACGCGTCAAAAGATGAGCGGTTAGTAAAAATGTAGTTTAGTGTGCGACAACTCGGGTGTCGTATCGCAAGGACTCTCGTAGTGCTATTATCGCAGAAATTAAGTTTCTTGGGGGGGGTGTTTGGTTTGAAATTGATTGGAAAAACAGAGTGAAAACAGAGCGTAAAAACAGAGCAAAATACGTGATTATCAAATAAGACTAAGACGATCAATCTGCTTTTTCGTTTCCCACTATCATCGGTTCATGTAATTCCATGCCCTAAGCAGAGTCTAATCCCTTTTCGATTGTAGCATCGATTAACAAGCGAAACCGACGCTACGGGACATATATTCCTAATTCCGAATTAAGCAAACGGATGAAGCCCTTTCGTGAATTAAGCAAACACGAATTGAACGCACGCGAATTAAGCAAACGCGATTAAGTTTAGGAACATACAATCATCGAAACAAATCAATACCCATTCGATACAAACTGAATTAAGCAAACAGAGAATATAGAATAGATATTGAAAGAGAGAAGAGAATTAAATCAGGAATTACAAGACCTCAAGTGTTGGTGGAAGACGAGTACAGCAGATCAACCTAGGGAGATTAGTTCTCCATCAAAAACGCAATACAAACAGAGAAAATTCGAAAACAAGGATTGGCAAAAGATCCTTCTGTTCTGCCCTAAACAGCTATTTATAACTTTCAGAAACTGCACGCGCTGTCGCGCACGCGTCAAAAGATGAGCGGTTAGTAAAAATGTAGTTTAGTGTGCGACAACTCGGGTGTCGTATCGCAAGGACTCTCGTAGTGCTATTATCGCAGAAATTAAGTTTCTTGGGGGGGTGTTTGGTTTGAAATTGATTGGAAAAACAGAGTGAAAACAGAGCGTAAAAACAGAGCAAAATACGTGATTATCAAATAAGACTAAGACGATCAATCTGCTGTTTCGTTTCCCACTATCATCGGTTCATGTAATTCCATGCCCTAAGCAGAGTCTAATCCCTTTTCGATTGTAGCATCGATTAACAAGCGAAACCGACGCTACGGGACATATATTCCTAATTCCGAATTAAGCAAACGGATGAAGCCCTTTCGTGAATTAAGCAAACACGAATTGAACGCACGCGAATTAAGCAAACGCGATTAAGTTTAGGAACATACAATCATCGAAACAAATCAATACCCATTCGATACAAACTGAATTAAGCAAACAGAGAATATAGAATAGATATTGAAAGAGAGAAGAGAATTAAATCAGGAATTACAAGACCTCAAGTGTTGGTGGAAGACGAGTACAGCAGATCAACCTAGGGAGATTAGTTCTCCATCAAAAACGCAATACAAACAGAGAAAATTCGAAAACAAGGATTGGCAAAAGATCCTTCATTGCGCCTAAACATCTATTTATAACTTTCAGAAACTGCGCAGGCTCGCGAGTCAAGTGGCCTCTCGCGAGGCGTATATTAAAATGGCACCTTATTGAATTTGTATTCTCGCGTGGCGAGCGCGATTCTCGCGAGGCGAGTCTTCAAAACCTGGGTTGTCACAGCAGTGATGCCTATCACGGCCAGGCCGTGATGGTCTCTGTCTTCAGGTGCTTATCTGTCATGGCCGTGACCTTCATCACGGCCGGCCGTGATGGTCTCTGTCTTTAGGGGTTTCTCTTCACGCCCGTGATGGGTGTCACGGGGACCGCCGTAATGCTTGCTGACTTCAGGCTCGCGAGGCGAGAAATAGCTCGCGGGGCGAGGCAGAGAACATGACTTTTCTGGCACTGGCTGGTCCTCACTCTCGCGGGGCGAGTATCTGCTCGCGTGGCGAGTGTTTCCAGATTGCAATTTCCATTGTTTCCTTCATTCCTTGGACTCTAAGTCAACCTGAAAACATGAAATAGCCATAAGTGCTTTATTTGACTCAAAAACTGACTAAATAACCCTAAAACTACTTAAGGGACTCAAAACCTTGCTTGAGGACAATCAAGCCTAATTTGGGTGAAATCGAGATATAATTGGCACAAAACCACGGTCATACTAGTCATAAAACTAGATGAGCCAGAGGCTTATCACAGAGGCTACAAAGGATGAAAGCAGAAATGTCTCTAAAGATCAAGGAGGAGGTAAGAAACAACTGGATGCAGGTTTCCTAGAAGTTGTAAAGTACCCTCAATGGATTGCTAACATCGTTCCTGTTCCCAAGAAAGATGGAAAGGTTCGAATGTGTGTTGACTATCGAGATCTGAACAGAGCTAGCCCAAAAGATGACTTTCCTCTGCCTCATATTGACGTTCTTGTAGACAATAATGCTCAACATGCATTATTCTCTTTCATGGATGGATTCTCGGGATATAATCAGATCAAGATGACACCTGAAGATATGGAGAAAACTACATTTGTCACTTTATGAGGAACCTTTTGCTACAAGGTTATGCCCTTTGGCTTGAAAAATGCCGGGGCAACATATCAGCGGGCTATGGTGGCTTTATTCCATGACATGATGCATAAGCAGATAGAAGTTTATGAAGATGACATGATTGCCAAGTCCAGATCCGAAGATGACCATGTTGATAATCTGCAGAAACTTTTTGAGCGGTTAAGAAAGTTTAAGCTCCGATTGAATCCAGCCAAATTCACTTTTGGAGTGAAATCAGGCAAGCTTCTAGGGATCATTGTTAGTCAAAGAGGAATAGAGGTTGATCCTAAAAAGGTTCGAGCAATCATCGACATGCCAGCACCTCAAACGGAGAAGAAAGTTCGTGGGTTTTTAGGAAGATTGAACTACATTGCCCGGTTCATCTCCCAACTAACCGCGACATGTGAACCAATCTTTAAATTGCTGCGCAAAAATAAGGTTGTGTCATGGAATGAAGATTGTCAAAAAGCCTTTGAGAAGATCAAACAATACCTATAGGAGCCTCCAGTCTTGGTTCCCCCAGTTCCAGGAAGGCCTCTCATCATGTATTTGACTGTGCTAGATGAATCAATGGGTTGTGTGCTGGGGCAACACGATGAGTCAGGAAGAAAAGAACATGCCATCTATTATCTAAGCAAGAAGTTCACCAGTTGTGAAGCCAACTACTCACTGCTGGAACGCACTTGCTGTGCTTTAGCTTGGGCGGCCTGCTGTTTGAGGCATTACATGTTGTGTTACACTACCTGGTTGGTGTCCAAAATGGATCCAATTAAGTATATCTTTGATAATCCTGCTCTGACTGGAAGAATTGCTCGCCGGCAAGTTCTGCTATTAGAATACGACATTGTCTATGTCACCCAAAAAGCAGTAAAAGGTAGCGCTCTCGCAGAATATCTAGCCAATAAGCCAGTGGAATATTATGGATCGATGCAATACGATTTCCCAGATGAAGATATAATGACTTTGTTTGATCACGTACAATCACCAGAAAAAGAAAAGTGGACTTTGCTATTTGATGGAGCTTCTAATGCATCAGGGCATGGAATCGGGGCAATACTAATCTCACCGGAAAATGATTATTTCCCTGTCACTGCAAGGCTTTGCTTTGATTGTACAAACAACATAGCCGAATATGAAGCTTGTGCGCTTGGGATCCTGGCAGCAATAGAATCAAAGGCAAGGATACTGGAGGTATACGGGGACTCTGCATTAGTCATCCACCAGCTAGAGGGGAATGGGAAACCCGAGATGCCAAGTTAATCCCGTACCATGATTACATCAAAGGTTTGATTGAGCAGTTTAATGAAGTCACATTCCCATAATATTCCCCGAGAAGATAACCAATTAGCTGACGTGTTGTCTACCTTGTCCTCGATGTTCAAAGTAAGTGACGAGAGGAACTTACCACTCATCAAAATGGAAAGTCGTGATCATCCTGCATATTGTCAAGTGATAGAGGAAGAGTCTGATCAAAAACCGTGGTACCATGACATCAAATGCTTCATCCAAATAAGGGAATACCCTCCGGGCACCTCAGAAAATGACAAAAGAACTCTAAGAAGACTTGCAATGGGTTTCTATTTAGATGGAGTTATTCTCTACAAAAGAAATCATGACATGGTGTTGTTGAGGTGCGTTGACGCAAAAGAAGCTAAACGGATAATTGAAGAGGTACATGAAGGATCTTTTGGAACACACGCGAGCGGTCATGCAATGGCCAGAAAAATCTTGAGGGCTGGCCAATATTGGTTGTTAATGGAGGCTGATTGCTTTAATTATGCGAAGAAGTGCCACAAGTGTCAAATATATGCTGATAAGGTTCATGCACCGCCAACTCCCTTGAATGTCATGACGGCACCCTGACCATTCTCAATGTGGGGAATGGATGTGATCGGTCCAATCGAACCAAAAGCCTTGAATGGGCATCGCTTCATTCTTGTTGCCATTGATTATTTCACAAAGTGGGTTGAGGCTGCATCATATGCCAATGTGACCAGGAATGTCGTGATCAAATTTGTAAAAAGAGAATTAATTTGTCGTTATGGGTTGCCGAGTGAGATTATCACTGATAATGCGACTAACTTGAACAACAAGATGATGAAAGAGATGTGCAAGACTTCAAGATAAAGCATCACAATTCCTCCCCGTATCGCCCAAGGATGAACGGAGCAGTTGAGGCCGCTAATAAAAATATCAAGAAGATTGTCCAAAAGACGGTGGTGACGTATAAGGATTGGCACGAGATGTTACCTTTTACTTTACACGGCTATCGTACCTCTGTTCACACCTCGACAGGGGCAACACCATATTCTTTAGTTTATAGGATGGAGGCAGTGCTCCCGATTGAAGTAGAGATCCCCTCATTAAGAGTACCGAGAGAAGCAAAATTGGAAGAAGCTGAGTGAGTCCAGGATCGAATAGACCAATTGAACCTTGTGAACACCTAATTTTGTCCGGGTATTTTATCATTTTAATTAATATACTTGAAAAGAAAGAAAGAAAAAACAAAAGTACAAATTTGCAAGAAAACAAAAAAAATTATTTTGTTCATGCTCATGGCCTAATTTCTTTTTGGTTGCAAGTCCTTTTTGAGTCCAACTTCTAAGCCAAAAAAAAATAAAGAAATAAGAAATAAGGAATATAAAAAAAAAAGACAAAAAAGAAGAAGACAAATTTTCTGAATCTTAAAAATAATCAAAAAAATGTCTTATCCTCCCTCCATGACTTCTCCTATCATCCTAATTTTTTTAGGAAAAGCCAAAATGTGCTTTACATTTTTCTTTTGCTTTTGACTCCTTTTTACACAAAAATGGTGCCTGATCCTTTTGTCCTCTGCTTCCCTGTAACAAAAGCTGAAACGTTCACCAAAATTGCATTACTCCACAGCTAGCATAATAAAGAAATTTGTCATTCACTTTCCTGGATGGTGCATAAATTCGGATAGCTGAAGCAGAATAGGGGGGAGGAAACGAAAATACTGGGCGGAGAGCACGAAAAAAAAATCGAAAGGGAGGAAAAAGCAGAAGGGGGCTTCTTCCTTCAACAATCAAAAACAGGTTTTCTTTTCACCACTCATCTTCAACATCTCAACATAGCCAACCTCCACCATATCATTCAACCATAACTCATCATCTTCATCCTAATCAAACCCACACCCAAACACTTGCAGAAAACAGTACAGAACCTTGTCCAAAACTCCTCCGCCATCTCCACCATCTTCACCATCACTGCTCCTCTGCCACGCCGTCCACCCCACCGTCAACTACAGAGTCGCATCCCTCCTTCATTGCTACTGTGCTTCCTACGAAGCACCGGACCACCACAAACCGTCGTCGCGGAGCTCCTCTACCGTTCAATCACAGCTCTGTCCGCTCCGCCGCATCACACCAGATGCACCTCGGTCGGACCCACGCTGTTCAGATCCGCACCTCCGCCGCCACCCACTGCGACAAACGACCATCGCTTTGCCTTTTCCGCCGCGCATCCGCTCATTTGGCCGCTGCTTCAGTCCTCCACGTTTGCCTTCTCTTCTCTGAGTTCTGGTAACGTTAGGAAGGCAGAAAGTTTGCTGTTTTGTTTTATTCTTTTTATGTTTCATTTTGTTTTTATTATATGTGGGCAACGTATGTGATTGGGCTTCTCCCTTTGGGCTGATGTTGGGTATTATTTGGGTCAGTTTTAGTTTTAGTTGGGTCAAAGCATTTTTTGGTTTTAAAAAGAAAATAAAAAAACAAAAGATAAAAAATCCTTTTTTTTTAATGTGGGCAATGTATGTGATTGGGTTTCTCCCTTTGGGCTGATGTTGGGTATTATTTGGGGCAGTTTTAGTTTTAGTTGGGTCAAAGCAGTTTTCGGTTTTAAAAATAAAAAAATAAAAAAATAAGAGATAAAAAATCCTTTTAAAAAAAAAAAAAAATTTCGATCATTGTTTTTTTTCAATAAAATACTTTGAAATGAAATGTCTCTTTTGGATTCACGCAACAATCTACAATATTGATGTATGATTTTTCATCCTCAAGTGTTGTATGAATTGTAGGGGTTCTCTGTATAGCTTTGCTATCTTTAACCCTGTGCAAGAGTGAATCCCCTTAAAAAAAAATATTAAGTGTTTTTTTAATTGATACTTTTAATCAATTTTACCCAATTTCGTTCTTATAAAAAAAAATCTTTTGAATTCACGCAACAATCTACGACGTTGATGTATGCACTTATTCATCCTCAAGTGTCGTACGAATTGTAAGGGTTTATCGTATAGCACTGCTATCTTGGACTCTATGCAAAAGTGAATTTATTCTGAAATAAAATCCTTTTTTTAAAAACGAAAAATCAAAGATCAAATTTTTATCAAAAAATAAAAATCAACCAACCAATCAAATATTTTTAAAAGAACTACGTGGCTTTGAGTTTCCCATCGCACCCGGGAATACGTAGGAGCAAGATAAATCATCTTGTCGGGCCAAAATTAATTTTTTTTTTGTGTGTCCCTTTTTATGTTTAAATAATTAACCAAAATAATTAAACTTTTCTCTTTCCAGGGATGCTCTATGGACACGGTGCCATGTTTAATCCCTTAGATTTGAGGTTGCTCTGTGGACTCATATACCATGTTCAACCTCATTTAGTTTTTATAAACTATAAAGTTAAAAATATAAAAAAATTTAATAAAAGTCAAAAGTTAAAATTTAAAATAATTCTTTCTTGTAAATAATTTTTGGGGTAAAATAAATATTTAAAATGTTATTAAAATGTTTTTGCACAATTAACTTGAGGTACCGTTTTTAAACGGGCGATGTGGGGTGCTAACACTTTCCCTACTCGTAACCGACTCCCGAATCCAAATCTCTTTTTTTAAAAAAGACCAGTTTACCTTTAAATAATTAGGTTTTCTAAGATTTTCCCAATAAAAATCTTAGTGGCGACTCCTCTGTTCTTACCTTTCTTTTCGCGCCTCCCGGACGGGACGGTCGCGACAAACCTCATTGAAGAGAAGAGATTAGGGGCATTGTGTCACGATCAATTGTACCAGAGAAGGTTGACGAGAGCTTATGAGAAGAAGGTACGTTCACGACAGTTTCGGGAGGGTGACCTGGTGCTTAAAAAGATTCTACCAATCCAAAAGGATCACCGAGGGAAGTGGACTCCGAACTACGACGGACCTTACGTAGTGAAAAAGGCATTCTCTGGAGGGGCTTTAATTCTCACTAGGATGGATGGGGAAGATCTTCCACTCCCTGTAAACTCGAATGCAGTCAAAAAGTATTATGCTTGAACACACTTCCCAAGAAAAAAAAGTGAAAAATGAAAAAAGGAAAGCTCGCTAGGCTGAAAATCTGAAAAGAGGCAGTCTAGGCAAAAGTTGGAGCAACCCGCTTGGCTGAAAACCTGAAAAGGCGGTCTAGGCAAAAGTCGGGGTTCAAAAAAAAACATAACAATGGAAGTGTCGTCCAGGCCAGATGAACCGGGCAATCGGTGGGCTAGATGATGAAGGCCAGGGGCGAGATGGCACGCTCGGATGATGATTAGTGGGCAGTTGAGATGGTATGAGAGATACTAACACTAGTCATGGGAAGAGATGTCACTTAAGGAGATGTGATTCCACTTCACAACCTTTTACGCAATTCCATACTCCATTGTAATATCTACTTTGTATCCCTTTTCAGTCCAAATATAATGACATTGACTCCCATTTCTTTTTACCCTTATCCCTTTGCCTTAAATTTTGTCAATTGTGTGTGCATTCATCATGATAAGTATATACTTGAAATGTGAAACATGTATTGATGTCTTCAAAAGCATTTAGAATTTCTTTGAAAGCCTCAAAAGGCCGTAAAGGACAAGATGGTATCCCAACAAAGTGGTACCGTGGTCAAGCGACAAGAGGCATTATAGAAAGGTAAGAACAATAAAATCAACCATTGGGATAATCATTGCAAAGGAAGCATACCCTTTCAAAAGTGCTTGACCTTATTCTACATGAAGACATGACTCGTTTTAGTTCATCTCAAAGCTTGCTGTGATCAACACTTTAAGGGGTCAAGGGTGATAATAAAAACCACCTAAGAGATGAAAAAAATTAAAAATAGTAATGTGTTACGAGCTTTCCTTGTGTTGCATTGAAATCATTTGAGGTTTTCATCAAGCATACAGGATATTTTTGGCATCATGCAATTGTTTATCTCTTGTGAGCACAAAACCCGGTAAAATGCACAGGACATCGTAGGTTTTTACCTTTCATGTCAAGCTTCAATGGATAACCAACTCCATGGCTTTTAATCATTTTGCTTTCAAGCTTCAGCGGACAACCGAAACTCCGTAAGCTTTTAACATTTCTTTTCAAGCTTCAGGATAACCGAATCCGCGTGCTTTTTATTTTCTGTCAAGCTTCAATGGATAACCGACTCCATAAGCTTTTAATCTTTTTGCTTCAAGCTTCAGCGGACAACCGACTCGTAAGCTTTTAACATTTCTTTTCAAGCTTCAGAGATAACCGAGCTCCGCGTGCTTTCTATTTTCTGTCAAGCTTCAGTGGATAACCGACTCCACAAGTTTTTTACCTTTCCTTTCAAGCTTCAGTGGATAACCGACTCTGCAAGCTTTCTATCTTTTGTCAAGCTCCAGCGGGTACCATACTCGTAAGCTCTTTCATCTTTCTGTTCAAGCTTCAAGGTGGGTACCATACCCCGTAAGCTCTTTTATCTTTCTATTCGAGCTTCTATGGGCAATCCATCCCGTAAGCTCTTTTAATTATGCATCCTTTTACTTGTCAGCAAACCCCGGTCAAAATTGGAGTTCATGTCTTTACTCGTTTCTTATAAAGATAATAGGTTAACTACGGTTACGCCCACTATCTAATAAGAAACAAGTAAAGAGGGGCAGCTGTGAACACCTAATTTTGCCCGGATTTTTTTTAATTAATGTTTTGAAAAATAGTAAACAAAAATGATAAATAAAAATAGAAAATTTGAAAAAGAAAAAGTGTTTGTTCTTGGCCCATTTTTAATTTAGATAAGCCCATGATCCAAGTTATCCAACCTAAATAATAAATAAAAAATAATAAAAAAGAAAAGAAAAAAAACTGTCTGTTCGAAAAATATAAAAAAAATTGTCTCATACTCCCTTCCCCCAGTGCTACTATCTGTTTTGGGTATGAACCAACTGTGTTTTATTTCCCTTCTTTTGTTTTCTTATGATTTATTCCAAAACAAGAGGCACAACCCATCCTTGCCCTTGCACCAGCCATACAGAGTGGTGGGAGCAAAGGTTGATTTGCTCCCTACTACTTGTACCCACACCAGCTGGCCTAACAAGAAGATTTGTCATCTTCTTCCTTTTTTTGTGCTATAAATTAGGCATTCAACAGTGACCAGAAGGGGGGAGGAAAAAGAAAAAACACAGAGAAGGGTTCTTTCCTCTTTTCTTCTCCATTATCTGTTTCCACTTTCAAAAAAAACGAAATTGGTAACACAAAAAAATCCTAAAGAGAGAGAGAGCAAAGAATAGAGAGAACCACAACACTTTCATCTTCTTCTCATCGTTACTCCCATCCACCACAGCCTCCACATCCTCTTCAAACCATCAACACCCACAACTTCCATAACTCATAAAACATCCACAAATAAATACACAGACAAGGGAGAAAGAAGAGAATTAAAAATAAAACCTTTGTCCCTGTTCTTGTCCCTCCGCCATCTCCTCCATCCCAGAGTACCTTTCAACTCCACAACAACCATCGCACGAACCGCCACCAGAAGGCAGATTTGTCCATGTTACCGCCTCTGCCGTGCCGTCGCGTCCCGGCTCCACCGCATCGGACCGCCGCGCACCACTTGGCCTCACCGCCGCCTGGGAGCTCTCCAGTCGCTGTTTTGTAGCGCCTCCGCCAGGCCCGCGCGGTTCGGACCCGCGCATCCGTGAACCACGCTTCTCGCCGCCGTTAAATCCCAGCCATTTTTCTCTCTCCGGCGTTAGATGCAGTGAAGGGTCAAGGTGGTCTCTTTGTTGGTTTGTCACTCTCACTGTAACGTTTGTTGGTTTGTCACTTTCACTGCAACTTGCTTTATGTTGTTCTGATGTATTAAGAATGAGAAAGTATTTTTATTTCAAAAAAATAAAAAAATAAAAAACAAAAAGTTATAAAAATAAAAAAAATCTTTTGAGTTCACGCAACAATCTACAATGTTAATGTATGATTTTTCATCCTCAAGTGTTGTATGAATTGTAAGGGTTTATCGTATAGCTCAACTATCTTTAACCCTGTGCATGAGATAATTCCTTTTTTGTAAAATAATAAATGTTTTCAATTTACTCTTTTTAACAAATTTTATTGAATTTTATAAAATAAAAACATTTATTAATTCACGCAACAATCAATGACGTTGATATACGATCTTTCATCCTCAATTGTCATATGAATTGTAAGGGTTCATCGTATAGCTTGACTATCTTTAACCCTGTGCAAGGTGAATTATCTTTTATAAAAAAATAATAAAATGTTTTTTTTTATTTTATACTTTTATCCAATTTTACCCAATTTCATTTTATAAAAATATCTTTTGAATTCATGCAACAATCTCTGACGTTGATGTATGGACTTATTCATCCTCAAGTGTCGTATGAATTGTAAGGGTTTATCGTATAAGCGTTTGCTATCTTCGACTACGTGCAAAATTGAATTTATTTTAAAATAAAATTCTTTTCTAAAACAAAAAATAAAAAAAAATCAAATCTTTATCAAAATTAAAATCAACCAACCAATCAAATATTTTCAAAAGAACTACGTGGCTTTGAGTTTCCCATCGAACCCGGGAATACGTAGGAGCAAGATAAATTATCTTGTCAAGCCAAAACTAAATTTTCCTTTTTTGTGTGCCTTTTTTATGTTAAAATAATTAATCAAAATAATTAAACTTTTCTATTTTTAGGGATGCTCTATGGACACGATGTCATATCCAATCCCTTATATTTGAGGTTACCCTGTGAACTCATGTGCCATGTTCAACCTCATTTAGTTTTTATAAACGATAAATTTAAAAAAATATAAAAATTAATAAAAATTTAAAATATTAAAAATAATTCTTTCTTGTAAATAATTTTTGTGGTAAAATAAATATTTAAAATATTATTAAAATGTTTTTGCACAATTAATTTGAGGTACCGTTTTTAAGCGGGCGATGTGGGTTGCTAACACCTTCCCTACTCGTAACCGACTCCCGAACTCATCTCTCTTTTTTTAGACCAGTTTACCTTTAAATAATTGGGTTTTAAGATTTTCCCAATAAAAATTTTAGTGGCGACTTCTCTATTTCTTTTATCTCTTTTTCATGAGCCTTGGGGCGGGACGGTCACGAAAATAAAGAAAACTATGAAGATGAAGAACCAGAAATACATTTATTCAAAGAAGCATTTACTATGTGCATTTACTCTTTTATTCTATCATTCTTTATTTCCTCAATCATTTGAAATCAATACGTAGTCTTTCTTACTCTGATATTCATTTCACTCTCAAGGTGTTTACCATAAAGACTTGCAAGTTGTATTAAATACACAAACATTTATTCTCTCTTAGTTGTTGAGCTTGAAAAGACTAGGTGACCAAATAATACTTATATAAGAGTGAGTCCGGAGAGGCTAGGTGTACAAAAAAAATATTTATATTGTAATTTGATCGGTTATAGTGCAAATAATCACTCTATTGATTGTTGTGTGCTAATAGTGCACCAAGCTATGAATTATATATGTTGTACAAATATCACATAACTTTACAAAATTACATATACTAACTAAACAACTCATTGATCATTCACACGGATTCTACAATATATGTTAGACTAGCTAAATTCATACGAAGGGCAAATAGAAGAATTGAAGATTCTGCTTGCAGAGATTAAAGTCTTCTCTACGTTGCCCACACGATCAACATTGAACGAGCGACGAGTGGTGGTTGAGCAGGAGTGACGCCGTGCATGATTTTAAACTGTAATTATGATTGATATCATATTTTTTATATTTATTATATGATTGACATGGTCCTAATTACACTTTGTTGTGGACTGTAATTTAAAACTCACTAACTAGTGTTGTGGCTCGATGGATGAGATGAACCGGCACCTCCCTATAAACTATAAAAATAATCTTGTACTACCATATATTTATTGAGCATAATCTTAAGTGTACTTTAAAATAATATTATTAAGGGCTTTGTTGTCTATTTAAATTATTATTTTAACGATTATTACAAATTTGATTAGTTGTGTCCGATATATACTTTATTCATCCAATATCTTCTCATTTTATGGTTATTCCCAGCACATTGGAACACTCCCTCACCCTGAAGGAAGCGATAAGACCCAACGCCCGCCTACAAGAAAAATAACATTACTTACAACCATAAATCGTCGAGAACACCACAGAGCTGTTATTCTTGTAATTAATGGTGTTATACTTTGGAGAATCTATTGTTTTTCATCCTAATTTACTATATTTGATAGCATTTATGATTTTAGAAATTGTATTAAGGTAGCAGAATATCTGGCCAAGTATGCTAAGCTTTTCAGATATAATATGTAATTTATGAATCCATTATTGATTTTAAAATTGCTCGTATTTAAATTTATTTTTCATTTTTATATCTTATTCTTATTTCAGAGTTAAATTTTAAAATTTGTTAATATAAATTTTTTATATTAATAAGTAATCACAAATTCTCTCGTGTATATAAAAATATAAGAATCAAATATATTTAAAAATATAATAATTTATAATTGAGTGAAGCTGAATAAGATATTTAATGTCAGATATTGATCAATAAATTTTACCTTTGTGAAAGAAATATATAGTTGAATTAATAGAGAGGCTTTGTGGGAAGGAATATGTTTTTTCAACAACAAATTGACATATCATATGATGTTCCATTTATTTTTGGATGTATTTTTGAGAGGTGTGTATATAAAAGATGATAAAAAATAAGTGAGAGATAGAAATAAATAGATATAATATCATATTTGGTATTTAAAATTAGAGAATATTAATGGGTATCTTTAAGATGCTGGTTAAGAAATCAAGAAATAAACGATCTTATTAAAAAATGATGTATTTAATGATTTGAAAAAATGAATACTTAATTTTCTAATAATATCTTACTATTTTTTGAGTTTTTTAATCATAATCCCCGGTGACACTCTTACTAAAACAGTCTAAAATAGCGTAGCTAACTTTGTAGAAATGATTCGGAGTTGGAGATACAATAGTTGTCCGTACACAGCTTTCTCCCTCAACCTTGAAACATACCTGCGATGCGGATCTATCTCTCTCTTTCAAATCCCTATGCAGATCTTCGTCAGCGAATCTTGGGCTTGTAAACTAAGCACAGAATAATGAGCCATAAGCCCAATTACTAAAACGCCCTCCACTCCCCATTCTATTTACGTAAATACCCTCCATCACGTTGACCCAGACAAATGGCTGATGGCTCATCCCAAACGAAGATATCATTAATTACTTATCTTAAATTTAATTGCACGTCATTTTATTAGTTCACATCTTTCGCATTACTGAGTAGGTGGAAAAAACAAATCAAAAGTACCGTGATCGTTTATTTTAAATTTTGATAAAATTGATTTTGAAAGAATTTATTTTATAAGAATCAAGATTAAAAAAATTAATTTATATTTGATAACAATATTTTAAAAATAGTTTTAGAAGAATTGATTTTATTTGGATGATAAAGTAAAATTATTTTTGTGATGTAAATATGTAAAATTTTATGAGTCATACATCTAAAATCAATTATTCTCAATGGAAAAGTTATAAATTTTTGTTTTTATGAACTCGATTTTGAACTCACTCAACACATTTTTTTCACTATATTTTTTACCCAAATAGCTAGTTTCAAACTCAATTAATCTTAACACCAACGGAGAAAGTGGCCTGTAGAATCTGAAACAAACAGGCACTAGATATTTTTTGGTTGAATTATGATATTTGAACACAAATTTTGGATACCATATGTGTCATGTGAAACCATATATATTTATCTCTGTCTACTCAAACTACTTTTATCTTTTTGTATACACGTTTCTCAAAAAATACATCCAAAAAACATAGGAGACATCAAATGATATCCCATTTTGATGTACAAAAATCATTTCTCTTTTTGGTTTGATGAACTTTTTTGTCCCTACATTTTATGAGAGTTTTGGCTTGATCCTAATGTTTTTTTGCAATGGTTCTAGTCTCTGACAATTTCCAAAAACATTGATTTTAGTCCTAGGAGTTAGATAGACTTAGTCCTAATTTGCAACCTAGGTTTAAAAGTTTCTCTATGTGTCTTGAAGGCTTCAAAAAAGGGTTTTATAGCTGGTTGCAGGCCATTTGTAACACCCTGTATTTTACTGTTTTAAATAACAGTAATACATATAAATATGTTTATAAATTTATTTGAGTCTTATAAAATTATTTTAAATAAGCGGAGGTTATTACTCAATCCTACTTGACTGTAGGAAGCTACGATTAAAATTTAGGTTGGAAAGTCAGGCGAAACCCGGCCCGGGAATTCTATTGACAGTATAATAATACTGCTCAAAAGACCTAATTTTAATTCGTTAACGAAAGACTTAAGTTTAGTATTTTATTTTCTACAATTCTGTATTTTTAGAATTATTTTCAGAAAAAATAAAATAATTTACGTGTCTGGCGAAACCGTAATCGGGTAAACGACGGAAGGAAATTAGAGTTTCTAAGAGTAGATAGAGGGTTTATCTTAGGATTTTGAGATGATTCAAGGGGATGAATCATATTTTTAAGTCTAGAAGGTTTTTCAGGGTTAAATAGAAAATTTAGAAATTTTACGTTTAAGCCCCTGAACTTTCTGTAAATTACCCTTTTGTCCATAAATTAGTTTTTTTTAGTTTTTCCAAGTGGATTGGGCTAGAATCCTTGTTTCTAATCTTAAATGGTCGTGGCTTAGAAGCCCAAACTTTTCTAGTTCATAGTTTGAGTCCAAAAAGCCATTAAAGTTTCCTATCTTAAGCTTAATGCTTAAATTTTCAAGTGGGCCCCACAAGAATGAACCCAAGCCCAAATTAACCCAGCCCATGCGCAATCCCATGAGGATTTGTGACTGCCTCATTGTTGTTGGATGCATCATGATGATTCTAGAGTTTTCTATAAGTTTCTACATTATCCTTGATTTTTCCACAATGTTCTTGATTCTTCCTAAATACATGAATTATCCTAACCTATCTTTGACTCATAAATTCAGCCAACAAAGTCAAGATAAGCTAGCATTTAATGTGGCAAAATCATCATCATGACACTTTATTGATAATTTGCAAACTAGTCCTTTAACTATTGGAATCTTTGCAATTTGGTCCTTAGAACTTAATTGCATTTGGATCCTTAACATGACAACTCATCATCATCTAGAGTCTTCCTAATATGGCGCCACTATCACTATAAATACCCTACTCTCACTTTTCATTTAGTTTCTTTTGCCATTTGCTTTCCAAAACTCCAAAGTTCATAAGTTCCTTAGTTCTAAGTTTGTAAAGCAAGTTCTTGGATTTCCTTGGTCATTGATTTTCAAGAGGTAAATCCTAATATTCATTCTTAATCATGCCTATGTTCTTTAGCAAGTTTCTTGATTCAAGGCTTATATCATAGTTGTTCATCACTTTAAAGTTTCTAACCCTAGAACTTTGAAAAGTCATAATAAATTCTAGAAAAATCTAATGATGATGAAACTACTTTCTATCTTCTTGATATCATGCATATTATCTAAATCCAAGAGCATGATGTAATCAAAAATTTCTTTCTTGAAAACCTAGCCTTGGCGAATCTATCACCTTAGGGTTGGTAAAGTTTTGTTCATGTGTTTTCATGTATGATCATGTATTCTATATGGCATGTATGACTACACACTCTAATCCATGTTAATCTCTTAAAATGAATATTTTACTCAAAAATATTTATGTTGGCCGAACCATAAGTGGGTGAGTTTTGTTGAGTTTTGTTCATGGTTTTCATAAATGATCTTAGAAATCAATCTCTTAGTATGTATGCTTTATAAATCCAAGTTGATTTGTTAAACTAAGAACCCTAGCTTTATGAACCTATTAAGGCCGAGATCTATGTATAAAAGAGTTAGGAAGTGTTGAGTTTTAAACTTAGTTATTTAGTCACTAATCTATGATTTAGGTTAATCAAGGATCATTAATCCATAACTTAATCATGATTAGAAGTTTAGTCATTCAAAAACCCTAGAAGTTCGTGAATATGTATTAGGGTTTAGCATGTTTTAGTTTCTTGATTTGTAACTATTTGGTTGTAATGATTGAAGGTTAGTTGAGTACGACGTTTACGAGGTAACCGGAAATTTCGAAGGAGTCCGTAAGTTTATCAAGGAGTCTTCAAGAGGTAAGGGGGGAACACCGGAGGATTTTATTCAATGGCTATATGCTATTATTGTGGTTGTTTGTAATGATTTGTTTGTTAGTATTTATTTATGTTGTTTATTGTGGTGTTATTTGTATCTGTGTGGTTTTAATTGCGTTAATTGTTTATCCGCAATTATATTATGTTCTTGTGATGCATGATCTGCACTGGGAAATATCGTGATATAACTGTTGTTTGATGTGTGAGAAGCTTGGCGGTGGTCGGTTGCACAATTAAGAAAAGACAGGATAAAAGCTTTAAGAAGCTTAGAAATTATATTCAATATTTTACGTAAGAAAACTCAGAATATTACAAAAATATTGTTTTATTAAATTAATTGGTGAAAATAGGTTAATCATGATTTTAGAAAATTAATTAAGTGGAAAAAAAGTAAGTTTTTGGCTTAAAAGCCTTAAAAATAATAGTTGACGGCAAATCTGGAAAATATAGGCGGCAAGTATTTTGAAAGCAGCGATGCCTATTCTGAGGAAATTAAACCTCAAGTGACTCATTGGTTTGTGAAAAACTAAGTTTTATTATTTAAGGATTTTATAATGAATTTCTACCATTGGAAAAGAATTTCTAAAAAAAATCAAAAGTTGATTTTAACCATGTTAAAAATACAGTTGGACTTAGTAAGGGCGTCGGGGTACTAATGTTACGTGTTGTGATGGACTCAGTCATTTGGACTTTGAGGGCCTATATTGTATACATGAGGGTATACTGTGTTGAAACATTGAAGATGTTTTCTAGTAGCACGAACCTGGGACTGGTGCACCAGTCGAGAGGTGTCGTGATTGAGCACTCGGACAGTGAGGTCCTGTGTTGTAATGAAAGTTTTAAAAATTGTTTTAAAACTATGTGAGTCGTAAGCCATTTTGAGCTTCGGCAAAGAAAGAGTGAGCACAAAGAAAAGAACAAAACAAAAGTGTTTTGCATGCATTTGTGAGGAGGTGCTGCGATTTGTGGTTTAATGCATCAATTACCATCGGCGAAAGGTAATTACGACATGCATTTTCTCATGTGCCTAGTGAGGACATGGAGACCCCATCTTACTTGCTAATAGGTAGGCCACTGATTGTGGACGTTAGCAATGTGTTTGGTCTTGTGTGTGCCTGGCTATGTATGCCTTTGTGGATGGGAAGAGGTTGCGCACCTGTTGGCAGATGGCCAAGTTAGCCAGTGTGGCTGTGGAGTCTGATCAACTCATATTATGTTGGGATATCTCATGAGATTAGGACGAAAATTAGATGATGAATAGAAGTGTCATGCATAATTTTATGGATGATGTTTGGGGTGTTAAACCCACTGATAAACTATTCATTATAAATGTATGTAATTGGTAAATATTGATGTGTTTATATGGTGACTAGTATGTGGTTATTGAGTAAGATCCATGTATTGGTTTCTCACTCTTACACACATTCAGATGGACCCAGAAATACCCTTGGTACAATCGAGGGTCCGAACGATCACTTTTGATCGTGCACAATATGGTGGTGCACGAGAGATTAATCTTGGGGCACTCGGCGCCACCTATCATGGACCAGAGTAGAGAGGTGATCGGAACAATAGAGGAAGGACCTCAGCAGGAGGATTCACGTAGTGGAGACGGTCGAGGTATCTCTACCTCCAATTTGGCTTTACCTACGATGTCGGAAGAGCACGGATTGATGGATCCATTTCCTCGACCACATCCTCTTCGAGATATTAGGACTGCGGAACCTCTGTTGAAGTGGAGTTAAATGAAGGAGAGGAAGATCCAAAGGAATACATAGAGGGCGATCCCGAGTTTCAACCTCCTGCGGTTGATGATGAAGATTCTTGAGATGACACGGTGGTAGCGGGTATCATCGTCCAGTTAAATCGGTTGTAGGAGGGATTGATCATCATGATCTTCCTAATGGATTTCGGTAACTTGACCAGCTTAGGTAGAGTTTTGGGGTAGTGAGTCTTGGCCGTTTTGATCGGCTTGAGAGAGCCATGAGTTTTGAATGAGGTTCTGAACTACTTGTTGCTGATGTGTATATATCTTTATTTTCTTTATTTAGTTTGATGGAGAATAGCCTATACTTATGAGGGCTCTTTTGTTATCTCCTATTATAGGTGTTGCGTATATAAAAGGTGATGTATATATCTATATATATATGCTGTTATGTTTACAATGGTTTTATGTTGTATACTTAAAAAAGAAATTCAACACTATTTTTGTAAAGAAACGTTTAATATAAATACATATTTTCCGAAAGTAACCAGCATAAAATAATTAAATTTCCGTTCTTGGGTAATAGTGTGATGACCCTAGATAGGGTGTCGCACCATTCATCGGGGTTGATAACTACAACCTAAAGACAAAGTTCGACAGTACAAGGGACAACTACTAATAGCAGTTTGGAGGGACCCAAATTATTAATACTTTCCCTTAACTTTTGAGATGGTTGAGCAGGAGACAAAGGAGAGATGGAGGTGGGTCTTGGACTTGTTATTGGGAGATATCGTGATATGCGGATCAATAGGCGGGGACTAAAACCTTTGTTTTAAAATAATACAAGGACAAAAACCATTGTTTTTAAATTGTCAAGGACCAAAACCATTGGGAAAAAAATTAGGGACTAAAACTAAGGGTATGTTTGGATTGGTGGAAGGGGATGAAATGGAGGGGAATGAAAGGGAATGGTATGATGTTCCATTGTTTGGATTGCATAA